>OY804599.1:7461795-7766795 GCA_963680895.1 Fragum sueziense | reverse complement strand
ATGATAAACTCTAGTCTGAATTGGAAGTTGAGTGTTTTTAGTAAGCCGGGACTTAAAGTCCAGGGAGCTGATGTCACAGCCCCCGTCTTCAATTGAAATAAAAAGTTTAACCTGGTCTATATCTTGGGCACTATTTGAGATAGAGCCTTGGTATTTCACACATGGATACTTCCTGCCAAGACCTTTCATTTGGGACCATGGCCTTTTACCTAATGACCTTTACCATTAGAGTTTTATTAAACTTAAACCTGGCCAATATCTCAAGCACTCTTAATGACAGAGCCTTGATATTTCACAAATGGATACATTCTGTCAAGACCTTTCATTTGGAACCATGACATTTGATCTTGTGACCTTGGACTTTGACCTACTTTTAAATTTTTTTTATCCTGGCCTATATCTCATGCATTATTATAGATAGAGCCTTGATATTTCACATTATGGACAGCTTATGCCTTGACCTTGAGACAATGATCTTTGACCTAGTGTCCTTGACCTTTGACCCCTTTTTATGGGACAGGCTCTTGTATAGGTGAGCTACGTTTTACATGGACTACTCTTGTTATTGAGAAAGACAACTCTTATTTTCCTTTCAATATAAAATTTTATTAACTTTTCCTGAAATAATGTTTTTTTTAATTAAAGGAATGAAGATTTGTTTGATTTGTTCTTGTAGTTTTGGAAATATGAACTTATGTATATTTTCCAAATAATTTGAAGCTTTGAAGATCCATACAGTGGGTTTAGTTTATATTTTCCCTAGCTTGTTAAAGACATGTAAACACTAGTTATTGTATGATTGCAGGAATCTACCAGGAGTTATGGATGAGTTAGTTAGAGTTATACAGGAAGATGATGCTGTAAGTTATATAATAGAATGGTTTGGATAGAACTAAAAACATTTACTGCAGATTTGTGCAACTGATTTCTGTTTGATGTTTATACATCCAAACAGCCTAATTGTGTTATTGACTCTTTTCCATTTGTCAGCAAATTTCTGTCTGCTTAAATTCTACACTTTTTGCAGATTTAGTAATACATACCTCTTACATTTATTTGTAGATAGATAGATAGATAATCTTTATTACCTCCATAATGGAGAGAATTTGTTCACAAAACATGAGTTAACATAGAACATACATAATATCATATATACATGAAACATGAATCAAATGATTACATACAAAATGTCTAAATGTATTTGGATTATTTACATTTATAAGTACATAGTTATAATTGATGGATGGGTTGGAGCATGAGCGTATGATGGATGGGTAGGTAAATGAATGAATGAATGAATGAATGAATGAATGAATGAATGAATGAATGAATGAGTGAGTGAACGAATGAATGAATGAATGAGTGAACGAATGAATGAATGAATGAATGAGTGAATGAGTGAGTGGGTGAACAAATGAATGAATGAATGGATTGTGGAATTTCCTTAGCGAAACGAAAAACAAGGAATTTATTATGACATAAAACAAATAGCGGTCGATGGATCCATCATGGAATAGATCCATGGATCGATATCTAGGTGTATGTACAATGATGTATTGTTATAATCTCATCATAGACGACAGCCAGTAACTATCCTTTGTTAACCACTTCCTGAATAAGACTGGGTTATGACGCTTCCTATGGGGAAAAGCATTGGAAAACATTCAAGTAAAAGAAGAAAATTGAATTCTATATTGGCCTTAAAAATCACTTTACTAAAGTAACTATGTACAATTTAATTATTATCAGTGTTTTAATTGCATGGTTTTGTTGATCTGTTTCAGGTTCTAGAATCTCTGTCGTTAGCTGACTCTAAACTAAAAGATAGTATGAATACCATTATAAATGCTCTCGGTAGTAACTCATCACTTACTGAGATAGATATAAGGTAAGGATTTTATAGATTTTTGACCTAGTGCACCAGTGACGTTGGAGTTGGATGTTATTTTCCAAATCTTTAATCTGGCCTATTTCTGATGCATTATTAGAGATAAAACCTGGATATTTCATTCATGGATACCTCCTGTCAAGATCTTTCATTAGGGACCATGACCCAAAGACATTGTGACCTTAACCATGGACTCATGTCTACTGTACAAAATCTTAATTCTGGTTTACCAAAATTTTGTTAAAATTCTGTTGTTTCAGTGGTAACTTGATGAGTGACCTTGGTACCATAAAGTCATCTAAAGCTTTGTAGATCAACAATAAGTTAAACACTATAGTCTGAGAAAAATTTGCACATATTATTATTTAGCCTTGTTATGGTTATCCAAGCTTATTTATCAGTCTATGACAGGCAGTACAGAATAAGATCAGCCTGCATATTTGTGCAGTCTGATCTTATTCTGCGCTACCTGCTTGTCTGAATTCTGTATTAGAGTGTCAAAATCTGTATTTTGTTCATTACAGTGGTAACTTGATAGGTGACCTTGGAGCCAGAATGTTGTCAAAGGCCCTGCAGATGAACAACAAGTTTAAGACCATTGCCTGGGTTGAAACATTAGAAGCCCTTATGTAGCCTGTTCCAAGATTAGTTTGTTGTCTATGGCAGGCAGTATAGAATAAGGTCAGCTTGCACATTTGTGCAGGCTTATCTTAGTCTGTGCTACCTGCTTGTCAAAATACAGCTGGAAAGTTTTTTGATTATTACAGTGGTAACTTGATAGGTGACCTAGGAGCCAGAATGCTGTCAAAGGCCCTGCAGATTAACAACAAGTTTAAGACCATTCTCTGGGTTGAAACATTAGAAGCCCTTATGTAGCATGTTCCAAGATTAGTTTGTTGTCTATGGCAGGCAGTATAGAATAAGGTCAGCTTGCACATTTGTGCAGGCTTATCTTATTCTGTGCTACCTGCTTGTCTAAATACAGATTGTTTAACTCATTACCAAACGGCAAAATTTTAGACTGTTCCAACTTCAAAGGTGCTGCAGACGACAATTTGAAATGAATGATATTTTACATGTTTTGTCATTTTGTATAGAAAACGTTGTGGAAAATGAAGAAATTGCTTGTCACAAGCAATTTCTTCATTTTCCGTAATGTTTTCCAAAGCCATTATCTTTAGGGGGTTAAAAAGAGTCTTTTTGTGGTAATGGGTTAAAATGTCTTTTTTTGATTATTACAGTGGTAACTTGATGGGTGATCTAGGAGCCAGAATGTTGTCAAAGGCCCTGCAGATCAACAATAAGTTGAAGACTATAGTGTGGGATAAAAACTGTACAGGTTGTCAAGGGTTTGAAGATATAGCTGAAGCATTGGAAAAGTAAGTCGAGAAACATTGGGGAAATTTGGTTATTGTTCAGTTTGGTTACCAAGGCTTTATGCATGTATTGCAAGAAATATATTTAAACCCTTTCCCAATTGCAAAATTTTTACCCAATCCAAATTTGAAGGGTTTGTAGACAACAA
This sequence comes from Fragum sueziense, assembly GCA_963680895.1. Lineage (NCBI taxonomy): Eukaryota > Metazoa > Mollusca > Bivalvia > Cardiida > Cardiidae > Fragum > Fragum sueziense. Next base: position 7,763,382 of record OY804599.1, on the reverse strand, counting down.
AATGATGGATTCCAAAATAAACAATATATGATTTATAGCATATAACATGTTTAGGGAAAAGAAGATTAAAACACAAGATATATGTGACCTGAATCAAGTACAAGTCTGTGATATGGCCCACTTGTGAGACAGGTAACCTATATAGTGCATATATCAATTAGCAGATAACTTTCCACTGTAGATCTGTGACTTCAGTACAACTTGAATGTTAAATTCTCATACTATCTCCAAGAAAGTATATTTCATGTTTTTCAGTTCATATTATGATATATCATCCTTGTAAATGCAAAACCTTGTATCTCGTTTTTGGAAAAAAGTGTAATTACTTTTCCAAAACTGAAATGTTTTACTTGAAATTTTGACATATTAGAGAGGTTTCGATTTCAAACTTGTACGTGTACGTGTACTTGTAACTACACGTACACGTACACGTTTCTATCTAGGGAAGGTTTCGATTTCCAACTTGTACGCGTACGTGTACTTGTAGCGGGTGATTTGGGAAAGGGTTAAAAGGGTTAAAAAACTGTACCCGTTTCAAAACTAGAAGTGTTTTTGGAAAGCACCAGCGGAAAAGAAGAAAATTCCAGCATTTTCCCCCCAATTCCAGATCTACCCTTATTGAAAAACTTCAGCAAAAAATATTAAAAATGGTCAGAATTTCCTTCGGAAACTTATCTGAAAATGACAGTAGATCTATAAATTTCAGTTTAATAAACTTGATCTAGATCTACTAAGTTTGAAAAGGCGTCAACTCAATTCAATTCTTTTAATGAAAATACTGCATTAAACAGTGATATCATACATTGCACAATATGTCACAAATAAAGCAATAATTTAGGTATAAACATTCTTACTACAAACATTACAATGTACATGATTATACACACACAGAATAATCTCCTGATCAAAAGTATAAAGACACATTGGTAGATAGGAAAATATAAGGCTACCAACATTGTATGCACAATTTCTAAACAATTCTAAATAGCATAACTACAATGTATTATGTATCTCTAATTTCTAATGCTTGTAATAGGTATGTACATAATTTAGTTGCTTGATTCCTATTTTCAGGGTTTAGTATAAGTTTGAGCAAGTCTATTTCTTTCTCTTTGCAAATATTTGTTTTATCAATGCCAAACTCTTGTAACAAATCATCCCTTATTCTATCATATTTTGAGCAGAACAGTATAAAGTGAGATTCATTCTCTACTTCATTACAAAATTTACATGTCCTTTCATTACGTGGAGTTTTAGGTCTTGTATATCTGCCTCTTTCTATATTTAAGTCGTGAGCACTCAATCTAAATTTAGTTATTATAGAGTTATATTTCTGTTTTAGATTTAAATTCAAATAATTTGGCAAATAACCATCAAAATACAAAATAGAGGAGAATAATTTCAGCTTACTATCATCTTTAGATTTTAATATTTCCAGTTTACATTCAGTTTGTTTAAAGTAGTATTCATTCAACTTTTCATTTATTGTTTTACAGTCTACGGACATTAGATCAAATTTAATGCCTGTCGATTTCAAAGTTTTATCCAAGCAAGAGTACCATGACTTGCTTCCATTCAGATGTAGGGTTTTATCAGTTTGAAATGCCTTTGACAAAAGCCTGTTGTTGGGTAAAGTTCTTAATCTTTCGAAGTATTTAAGCATAAGTTTAATAATAAACAACGTAATTGGGGAACGACCCATCTCTAGACGGCTTGCGAGATTCGAGGAATTCCGACGTATTCCAAGAACAGACTTACAAAATTTATGTTGCAGTTTTTCAGGTGGAAGGAGGTCAACATTTTCTAAATTAATTGTATAGTCCATAATCCATACCTCGCTTCCATAAGTGAGAATAGGTCTAATTAGAGAATCAAATAGTTTTGAACTTAGCTTGGTAGGAAACTGGGAAAAGTTTGTAAGTTTTTTCTTCAACGAAAACATGGCCTTCATGGCTTTATTATATAGATCTTCTGCAGCATGTTTCAAATTACCATTATAGAAAAATGTTATGCCCAGATACTTGTATGAATCGGTTACTTCAACCCTATTATTCTTGTATGTAAAGTGGTAATTTTCATAATTATGCTTGACTTTATTAAAAATAACAATCTTTGTCTTTTTTAAGTTGACATCTAATCTCCATTTATTACAGTACTGTTCTAATTTAGTTAAACAATTTTGTAAACCTGTGCTTGTTTCAGACAACAGGAGTAGATCATCAGCAAAGAGGAGATGATTTAAAGGTACATCACCTAGGAAGACTGGGTCGTTTTTAGATTGATTGCTTACATAGGATCCTAAGTCGTTTATGTAAATGTTAAAAAGTGTAGGACTCAAACTATCACCCTGTTTTACCCCTTTGTTATTATCAATTGGTTGTGATATGTAATTATCTTTGCGAATACAAAATGTGGTAGTCGAATACATATGCTTGATAATGTTTAATATTTTACCGCTCATGCCCAGGTTATCAAGCTTCAGAAATAGGCCTTCTCTCCACACCGAATCAAATGCTTTTGAGAAGTCGACAAAGCATGCATACATAGGTTTCTTCAACTTATGAAGATATCTATTTATTAAAGTTTTTACTATAAATATTTGGTCTGTTGTTCTATAGTTTGTTCTGAAGCCTGCTTGATTATCTTCTAAAATTTCATTCACGCTCAAAAAGTTTGAGACTCTTTTTTGTATGAGCTTTGTAAAAAGTTTACCTAAGCAGCTACATACACTTATTCCTCTATAATTCTCACAATCATACACTGACCCTCCTTTATGTATAACAGATAAAAATGATATATTCCAAACAGTTGGAAATATTCCTGAGTTTAAGATTTTATTGAATAGCTTGACTAGTGGTAAAATAAGGATATCTTTACCATACTTTAAAAATTCATTCAAGATCAAATCTATTCCAGCAGCTTTAGAATTCCTCAGAGACTTTAGTGCATTTTTTATTTCTTTGCACGAAAAAGGTTTATTCAATTCAACATCCTCATATTGAGGTTCACAAGTATTATGGTCTGGTCTTTGATCCGTGGAGGGTTTTAGATCATTTTCGTTGTAATTTAACAAGGTCTTGAAATATGTCTGCCAGTCCTGTATGTTAATGGGGTTATTTTCTTTAAATTCAAGGTTTTTAACTTTATCAAGTGTTTTCCAAAAGGCTCTGGAATCCTTTTCATTCATATCTGACAGTTGATTCATTAAGCTATCAATAAAATTCTTCTTTTTTACTTTGATTAGTTTATTATACCTCTTTCTTAATGCGAAAAAATTTTGCTTTAAATTGTGGTTGTCTGGGGTATTGTGGATCCTTCTGCCCAACTTTCTTAATTCTCTGCGAAGAAAAAAACAATTATCATCAAACCAAGCTTGTTTTTTCTTCTTTTTCTTTTTAGGCTTTGATAGTTTAAACCTAACCGACAATGTTGCTGCATCTAAAACAATGTTCGAAAATTTTGAAGTAACTAAATTAATGTCGACCTCCTTCTCAGTGTCTAATTCGACCATCAGTTCTGTTAATAATCTCTGAGAGTCAATGGATAATAGTTCTCTCTTAAATGACTCTTTACTATCGTCAGACCACATGAAAGAACCGGGCATATATGTTAGATTATCATTAATTGGTTTTGAATCAAGACAAAGATATCTAGATCTCAACCCCATCCTAATCATACAATGTCCGGAATACTCATTAAGTGGTGTGACATTAAAATATGTTATGCAATGTAAAATATCTTCAGAAACAATACAATAATCTATCAAACTACAACCTCCTTTGGGGTCAAAATAAGTATAATTCCCAACTGAGTCTCCCAGCAATCTACCATTTAGAATTCTACTTTTTGTTTCAATACACATTTCTAAAAGGAGTTAACCTTGACAATTAACAATTTTGTCCCTACTAAGTCTGTTCACGCAATTGTCGCATGAGTAATCCGAGGGCAGTAATTCCTCGACAGACTTGGGAAACATACCATCATCTATTATAAAATCCGGCAAATTCCCGGTTCTGCCATTAAAATCTCCAGTCAATATAATTTTTCCCAAAGGTGCATATTTGGCAATATCCATTTTTAGTCTTCCAAATGCATGTTCTGGATCAAATGTTGGAGTTTTAGGTTTGATATAAATGACAGCTAGATAAGTGTCAAATTCTAGACCGAAAAATATTTGATCTAATCTTAGCCATATGCCATAGTCACATTGGCTCACTAATTGGACTCCTTTATCGAATGCATCTTTGTAATATAAAATGATGCCTCCTGATCTACGACCTTTTTTCTTTACTTTCTTTGCTGGTTGGTGAAAATGTTTATAACCTGGTAGATTGATAGGAGAATCCTGATTGGTCCATGTTTCAACTAAACCAAAAAAATCTAAACTTTTAACAAACTCTTCAACTTTATATACATGAAAACCAGTTACATTCCATGAAGCAATTTTCATCATAGCGATAGTATTTGTTCTACCAATAAATTTTCAGTTTTGATTTGCGAGGTAAATTAGTACTTTGAAAATAACTATCTTGTGTTGTCTTTATAAAATTATTGGATGAGATTATTAGTATCTAGTTACACTTATTCATAACAATTTTCTTTTTAACTTACAGATATTCACATTTCTTTTTAACATACAGATATTCACACTTAAAAAGAATCAGATAGTGAAATGTTGTATCCGTAAAGTAACAATCACATATGGTATTATAAAGGATGAACAATAGTTATTCAATTTTCTTTCAGGCACAAACAGAACACCTGATTATAGTTATAAATGAAACATTCCAGTTACTAGTGATTTCTATCTTCCATAAAGATTACCATTGTCTCATCTGAAAACAAGAGATCTGGTTTGATGCCAATAATAAATCAAAATTTAGAAAGCATTAAGGGAAAGGGAGAAATGCTGGTAACCAGCACTCTCCACATTAGCCCTCGTGCTTCAAAACTAAAGGTAAATAGGTAATTTATGGAAGACTATTATAATAGTTACTTTCATGTCCCTTTAAAAATATTTAGCCTTCAATAAACAGATAAACAAACATTACATTTAACTCATTTAACTCATTATCAGACAGTCAAACTTTAGACTTGTCCAAATACAATGATGCAGCAGATGACCTCAAGTGAATGCAATTTTACATTTCTTGATATTTTAGCACAGAGGACGGGAAACAAGAGATCTGGTTTGATGCCAATAATAAATCAAAATTAGAAAGCATTAAGGGAAAGGGAGAAATGCTGGTAACCAGCACTCTCCACTTTAGCCCTCGTGCTTCCAAACTAAAAGTAAGTAGGTAATTTATGGAAGACTGTGTTATAATAGTTACTTTCATGTCCTGTTAAAATATTTAGCCTTCAATAAACAAATAAACAAACATTACATTTAACTCATTTAACCCATTACCAGTCAAATTTTAGACTTGTCCAAATTCAATGATGCAGCAGATGACCTCAAGTGAAAGCAATTTTACATTTCTTGATATTTTAGCATAGAGGACGGAAAAATCCTTCATTTGTCACACTGCTTGCCACAGCCTTTATTTTGTTGGGTGTCAAATGTGGGAATGGGTTAGAGAACTAAATCAGATAGTGAAATACTAGAAGAGACACATTTGACAAATTTAAGTTACCATCAGTTTCTTCCTTCCCTATAAATGACCCGAAGCCTTTTCCAAGACTGAAGTCTGGTTTTGATGCCAATGATAAAACAAGTTTAGAAAATGTTGAGATAAGGGGAGAAAATGCTGGCAACCAGCACACTCTCTTTTTATCCAGTATTTTCAAATTGTTATGGGGTAAAGGCAAGAAGGCACTTTGAAAATTGTTATCTTAATACGATGTAAAGCCTTAGATTCTAGCATAATATTTACAACCTTGTCTTACTAATAAAATAAGTAAATTGTTGTCGTACTGCAATGTACAAACATTCAAATTTAAGCATTTCCCAAACAAGTCCAGGTTTTGACGTCCCCAAAAGAAAAGAAAAGAAAAGGCTTGGGAAAACATTGAAACAAAAGAAGAAGCTGCTGATAACCAGCAGTTTCTCCTTTTGCCTCAATATTCTCTGTGCTATATTCCACACTAATCAAATCTTTACTTATATAAATTTAGTTTTCTGGAGCAGCTTTCAAATTGGATCCCCCTCAATTTTTGTCGTTTGGGAAAGGGTTAAAGGACTAAATCAGATAATGAAATGCTACAGGGGACAAAGTAATGTTAGCAACTATTTCTTCCTTCCACATACATGAACTTTAGACTTTAACGAAACTGAAGTCTGGTTTGATGACAATAATACAACAATCTTTAGAAAGCATTGAGGAAAGGGGAGAATTCACTAGCACCAGCCCACTCTCACCTTCCACCAGCACTTCCAGACTATGTGGTAAAAGGTTGATACATATTTCACAAATAGCTATCTTTTGTTGCTTTTGTACAAAGGATTCAAATATAATAATTGCCATCCTATCCTAAATAAGGCAATATTCTTACACTAGTTACATATGTACATTAACACTAAAAGATTTAATTAGATAGGTGACACAAACAAGTTACCAACAATTTCTTCCTTCCATGCATTAGTGACCTTTCATCTATCTTGAAACAAAAATCTTGTTTGATGCTAATACAATAACTTTGAGCAAACATTAGAGAGCATTGGGAGAGGGAGAAAAATGCTGGTAACCAGCATCTTCTCACCCTCTCCAAACACTTTCAGACAATAGGTAGAGCTAGATGATTACTTCAATATTGCTATCTTGTAATGTTTGGTAAGAAAAGGCACAGATTAAAAAATTACTATCTTGTTCTGTCCTACATTAAATAATTGTCTTTCTACAGACAGTCAATCTTATAAACTATCTTGTGACATTTTGTCAATGCCTCTATTTTAACAATTACTATCTTATCTTACATAAAGTAATTGTCTTTCAATAAAGTAAAACAAACATTCATTCTGGTAATGATACAATACTGTGTCAAAAAACAAACAATGCAATTGCGAGATGAATAGTAGTGAAATTGTAATTAATACCTTCCCAAACAATGCCAAGGTTTTGATGTCTCTAATAAAGAAGGATTGAGAAAACGTTGAGGCAAAGGAAGAAATGTGGAAAGTCAGCATTTTCTCCCTTTGCCTAAACATTTCCCAACTTATACTGTACATGAATCTGGTCTTTATCAACCCATTGCCACACAGTGACTCTTTTTGACTCCCTAAAAGACAATGGCTTTAGAGAACATTGTGGGAAATGAGAACATTGCTTGTTACAAGCAATTTTTTCATTTCCCACAATTTTTCTACGTAAAAAGATCAAAAGTGTTAAATTTTATTCATTTTAAATTGTTGTCTGCAACATCTTTGAATTTGGACTAGTCTAAAATTCTGCTGTTTGGCAATGGGTTAGTGTCCACTTAGACATCTGCAACAGCCTTCAAATGGGAACATCCAAATATTCCATCGCTTGGAAAGTCTAGTCTGTTTTATGCCTAAGTAGAAGCGACTGAGGGAATGGAAGAAAATGCTGTCTAGCAATCATTGGATACAAATAACAAACGATATATCAAAAGCAACCTAGGCAGCACATACAAGTTGCCTATTATTACTTCCCTCCATATTATGATATATCACAACTTAACAAGTTTTAGATCTGATGCAACTAGCTGTTTAACCCTTTCCCAAACAAGGCCTTGTTTTGACATCCCTAATGGAGCTTGGGAAAACATTGAGGCAATAGAAGAAAATGCTGATAATCAGCATTTTCTCCTTTTGCCCCAATATTTTCTGGACTATATTCTGTATAGTATCTTTGTTTCCATCAATTTTGATGTCTACAAGTAACTTTTTAATTGGATGACCCAAGATAATACCGTTTCGGAAAGGGTTAAGGATGTTATAGAAGTTTTATGAATTCCTAGACAGTTGAAATGAGAAAGCTCGTTTCTTTTAGTAGAGAAAACATTGCGGCAAATGAAGAAACTTCACAAGCAATCTCTTCATTTTCCACAATACTTTCTCAATTATGTTTTCTGACAGGTGCCAAATGTGTCATTGTATTACTAGAGAGGAAAAAAAAAAAAAAAAAAAAAAATCCTGTCCCTAGTTTTGGCATCCCTGATAGAAATAGTTTGGCAAGACATCGAGACAAAAGAAGAAAATGCTGACATTAAATAAGCATTTTCTCCCTTTGTCACAATCTTTTTCACTAATGTATACTCTGATAATCAGCATTTTCTCCAAATCTCCTTTTGCCTCAATATTTTCTTTGATCTATTACACTTTAAATCCCATTTCTATTAATTCAAATGTCCCTATTGTCATCTACAACAACATCCAGATTCGACAACCCACAGACCCTGCCATCCTGAAAGGGTAAAACTTGATCCTTTCCCAAACAACAGAAACCCCCGGGTGGTCCAACCCAAAGGCCCCCGCAAACGACAGTTTAAAGTAAATGAAATTTTCCAGTTTTTGTTAATGGATAGACCAATCCTATCAGAGAAAGAGAGAAAAAGCATTTCCTTGTGTGTCAATAATCATCAATAATCTATACATGTATATGTTAATGGCATAATAATACTTTATAAGTTATTGAGGGAAGGAAGGAAATGCTGCCCACCAGCATGCTGGCAACAAGCATCATCCTCTCCTTCCACTTTGCTTTCAAGCCTAGGGATGCAAATTAAAAATACCAAAAGTTACAGACGATATATTTAGGATACATTCAGAATTTGATAAGAAACAAAACAATTCTTTCAATCCCCTACTAATTGTACCTTAACCCTTTCCCAAACAAGATCTGGTTTGACATCCTCATTAGAGAAGGCTTGGGAAAACATTGAAACAAAAGAAGAAACTGTTGATAACCCGCAAGTTCTCCTTTTTTCTCAATATTTTCTGTGCCATATTTTACACCAATCTTCTCTTTATAATAACATCCATTTTGCCAATTGTGGTAGTTTTGAAGTGGATAACCCTAAAATTTTGTCAATGGGGAAAGGGTTAATATCTATTATATTATGTTATTGGTAAGATATTTTTAGCTCCACTGGCCTTTCAGGCCAGCGGGCTATTGTCATGGCGGTGTGTCCGTCGTGCATCCGTCCGTCCGTGCGTCCGTCCGTCTGTGCGTCCGTAAACTTTTTCTTTAAAAATCTTCTCCTCAGAAACAACTGGATGGATTTCAACCAAACTTCACAGGAATGATCCTTGGGTGACCCTCTCTCAGATTCCTACAAAGAGTTTGGATTGAACTAGAATAACTTGAGTTATCTGCCCTTGAACGTCAAAAAAAGCTGGTTTTGACTTTATTTTTACTCTAAAATCTACAAATATCAACCAATCAAGACAAAACTTGGACAAAATATATATAAGCATGATATCTTGCCTGGGTTTAATTTTCAGCTTGATCGGAATTTTACATCATGAGTTATGTGCCCTTGAATTTGACAAAATTTCAATTTTTGACTTTGTTTTCACTCTAACAACCATAATTGTTAACCAATCCAGATGATATTTGGACAGAATCTTGTTGACAACAAGATCTTGCTTTTGTGTAATTTTCAGGATGATTGCATTGCTACAATCTGAGTTATGTGCCCTAGAAATTGACAAAATTTCAGTTTTCGACACTTTTTTCACTTTTGTGGCCACATATATAGATTAATACTGACAAAATTTGGACAGACCATAAGATCTTGCTCGAGTTTAATATTCAGCTTGATTATTGTGGTGTTCAAGACATAAATTATCAAGTCAAAATCATATTTTTAGATCAGAATGTCTCTTTATTTTCATGACCACTATGTTACTTGCACAAATGCAACTTCTTGAACTAATTATCATAAAGAAAAACAACTCTTACAGAACTTTAAATTGCTCATATCAAAAGTTACTTCCCTTAGTCTACCACAATTATTAACTCACATATTGAATTATGTGCCCTTGAATTTGGCATAATGACAGTTTTCAACTTTATCATCACTCTAAAAATCCCCAAAGTATTAGTCAATCATTTACCTTCTTTTCGCTTTGACCACATAATTGCTTCTCTTTACTTTGTTTCTGCTCAAAGAATCACAAAAATTTAAAAATATATCGGTTTCAGCATTTAGATAAATTCGTCAATTTTTTATAGTAAACCACAAGAAATTCAGGCCTGTGGAGCGACTCAAGACCTTCAGGTCTTTCTAGTTTGAAAAAGGCTTAAGAAATCATATATCCTGGTTAGATTGTCAAAAGACAACAAATGATCTTTGACCCTTTCCTTATCAAATTTATATCTGATCGTGTTATATAGGTAATTAAGAAAGCTTTAAAAAACATTTTCTATTCACTAGATCCAAAAAGAGATTCTGTCTGGGAAAAACATTGGGAGAAGATGACAATCGCTGGTTTCCCAGCTTTTTCATCTTACCCCAAGGTTCTTCTCATGGAAGAGACACATGTTCGCAAACTCAGAAAAGGAATTAACTACTAGTACTTTTTAATGATTATCAAATTAAAATAAAATAATTTTAAGCCTTATTAATCCATTTACACGTATAAACAATAAAGTTTTAGACTTGTCCGACAAACGACAAATTTAGGTGTTATAATGCATTATAAAATTTCTGACACTCTGAGTCTCTGTAGAAAACTTTGTGGAAAATGATCAAAGGCAGTTTATTCATTTTCCACAAAGTCTTCCCTAGTATTCTCCTTTCCAAAGCAAGACCTGATTATGACAATGTCGAAAGAAAAGGCTTGGGAAAACATTGAGGCTTGGGAAAACATTGAGACAAAGAAAGAAACTGCTGAAGCAGTTTCTACATTTCCCACAATGCTCTCCATAGTATTTTTCTTAAACCTTTCCCAAGCATGACCTGTTTTTTGGTGTGCCCGAACGAAATGGCTTGGGAAAACAATGAGACAAAAGAAGAAACTGTTGATTAACAGCAGTTTCTCTTTCTGTCCCGATATTTTCTGTGCAAAAAAACCAACACCTATTGGGAAAGGTTTTATAATGAGAGTCAAAGTTGTCTCTGCGTAGATGGGTTAAAAGATTCGACATACACTATGAACATTTAAAGTTAATTTAGTTGTCAGACAATACAGATTTGGTCAAACAGTTGTATTCTTCCTTTTAACTGTAGATAATATTTAATTGTAGATAATATTAAAGTTACTTTTATTATAGTGCTATTAATGACATCAGGACTTGAAACAGTTTTGATTTTAGAACTATAATGCAATCCTAACCTCAGTATCACAATTTTAATTGTGGGAAAAAAAAAAAAAAAAAAAAAAAAAAAAGGCTCAGCCTGTAAGTGGGTTGAGCTACATTAAGTCATTTTCTTTAAGAGTTCATACATTTGGTCCCGGAGCGAGTATTGACCCTCGGGGGCCGGTTGGCTGCGACGTCTTTCACTTCCTCTAACATTGGGAGATCGGTGTGGGCTTCGTTTATAATCGTCTTTATGGTAGCCTGTGTATGCGTAGTTTGACCTGTATGTTTCATACGGGGGAAGACCTAAGACCGGGTTTAGGTGGTTTTTAAGATCGTGGATGAGAGCCAAGTTGCCGGAATGTGACAAGTGTACATTGTCATTTTGGAACATTTCACTGTCCCTTTCTCTAATTTCTGTGACTGGTATAATGCTCACTTTGTCAGACTCTAGAGAGTAAAGTCCTCCATTGTATCGCATCAACTTCTTATTATATAAAGCGTTATCGAGTCTTGGTATAGCTTGAAGTATATGGATATTGACTTCTGCTAGTAGAGAGACTATAATGTTGACCAAAGATCCCATTTTAAGGAGAATTTCGTCCATGTTAGCTTTGGTATCCACATCATTACCTCCAACTGCGATTATGATATGGCTGTACATGTCCATAGTACGGTAATTCTCTTCTATGTATTGTTTAGCTCCAGCGATTGTTTTCTTGCCTTCTGGCAGTACCACTTTTTGAATGTTTTGGTTTCTGTAAAGCTCTTTACAGTCAATATTCCTTCCGTGCGAGTCAAATATCATTAGGACTGTGTTCTTCTGTTTGGAAACTTGCGTAATATTTCTCGTGGTTAGCATGTTGCTAGATTGACCTTCTTTTTCTTTCTGAATATTTTCTCGGCTTATTGTTTTTGGTTCCTTCCTTGTAATTTGTATTTCTTTCAAAGAGTTTAATTCCATCTCAAGAGCTCGGCATTTTTCTTTAAGCTCCAAGTTTTCTTGTTCTTTGATTTTAAGCTTCTGTTCAATATAAATATAGTCTTCTTGACTCTTTTCATTTTTAGTTAATTTTGATAGTTTGTTTTCCATGTTTTCATACTTGGTTTCTACTTCTTTCAGTCTTTTTTCTGTTTGAGTCACTGTGTCTATATGTATTTTGTCACTCTCTATTAAAACCGAGATTTTACCTTCCATATTGTCTAATTTGTTGTTAATAGTCTTACGTTCAGTTTCTGTCTGTGCATCCATGGCCGATACTCTGTTCTCCAGATCACTTAGCTTTCTCTCAGAGACAAGAATGTCACAGTACTGCGTTTCTAATTTGTGTAGTGTGACGTAAACATCTTTTATAGAAGATGCAATAACATCAATTTTCTTTCTAAATGAACAATCCATTGTTTCAAAAGTTACCTTTTCTACTGGTGGCACTATTTCCTTTAGATGTGTCTCTGAGTCCTCTGGTTCTTCATTGATAGTCTCGACTACTTCCTTCGTGCTTGTCTCCTCATTTGTTTGTTCGTTTATTACGGCCTTTAAGTGAGGGAATTCTTGTTCACACCAATCACTGAAGTGATTCCCCTGTACCGTAACGGTGTGAGTATTGAGATAGGCCTTAATTGTGAAAAGTTTGAGTTGGCTTGTTGTAATGTCATCTGTCTTTGAGACTTGAATGAAAATTTCTTCTATCTCCCCCTTCTCATTTTTGTTATATTTAACTTCTGTCTGGCAGGAGTCCACTTTTTCGAATTGGATGCAGTACCTTATGTAGAAGATTTCCATCCAACACTTGACGTTTTTGGGGAACATTTTGAAGGCATTCATTTTGGCCGCAGGCTTGTACAAGTTTTGTTTAAAGGATTCTATAGGAGCCTCCAGTGCTTTGGAATTCGGTTTTGATGGATTATTGGTACATAATAGTTCGCCGTACTTGACTTGAGGCCGAAGTTCCTCGTAGTCCGTCTTCGTAAGATACGGCACACCGAGGAAACCTTTCCCATTTTTGGCCATGATGGTTAGCATACTTGGTTGCGGACAGATGGTTAAGATTTGGCCATGTTGACAGTTTTGTGACAATTCCAGTGTGTGGTTAATCTACATCGTAGTCATTGTTCCAAATGTGTAGTTACCTCGCATTTTACGTAGTTATTTACTCTGTGTGTAACATTTTGTCCGGCAATATGGTTCGTCCGGATACTGTTACGTCGTTGTTGTGATACGTTGTTTTTCGTCTCCTTCCTTCAGTTCTCACTGTTAGCGAAAATCCCCGAAGAACTGTATTATGTGGGTTATAGTTAAGGTTTCTTGTATGAAATTACATAGTTTTCGTCTTTTCGTTGGTAAATAAAATTATTTTTTTTTTCTCTTGCCGCGAAAATTTACATGCGGTAGAAGGTCTGCATAAATCCTATGCAGGGTTAGTGGGTAAATACTTGGGGTACTGGCTCTATGTACTGGCATAAATTGGGTTAGGAAAGGTCGTTGATACGACCTGTATTAGAGTCAATTTCAAAATTCGCAGGTTTTTTAGACCAGTAAATCATGAAAAATTATCGTCAAATATTTTAATTTTTGTGTTCTCAATTTGTTGTTAGATTATTAATAACATGTTTCAAATCATTTACCACCCTGGATTGTTGGTGTGTAGCTTCTAAATCGGTTATTAACAATGTGTTCCAGACAAAAATGTCTTTGGTGTTCCGGTTAAATAAAGATATGAAAATAATACAGATTAAAAGATAGTTGACATTTTTCACCAAATTACATCTTAAAAGGTCAATAGCTAATAAATAATAGAAAAGTATCATTTTAGATGCATAATTACATAATAATTTACATGAAAGTATCTTTGTTTGCTAAAGTTGGAAAAAAATCAAACATTTTAGTTTCAAAATTTCTTATTTGAGTCCAAATGTCCAGAAAAGTTTCAATCGTCAAAGTTGGTCTGTCCAATTTGCTTCATATAACTAGTAATTTTGATGCATTTGCTTGATCAGTTTTCTTGGAAAATGAATTTAAGATTACCGGAACACCAAAGACATTAGCGGAACACCAAAGACATCAACATAACCCCAAAGAAAATCATCTATTTTCTTTGCTTTAACATGTTTATTTTGCATTGATTTTGGTTGAAACTGGCAGCTTTATTTTGTCTCATTTGATTCCGCTCCCCGGAACGCACATCAGAACTCTTGATAAATTAAAATGCCAATGAAAAGCCCAAGCTTAACCTCCAGTTGATAGTAAAATCCAACCTCCTTTAAGACATGAATTCAGTTACACGGCATGAGTCGAAAGATATAGGAATGCAAAGAGATATAGTTAATGTGTAATAATTTAGGATTTTAAAGCACCAATATAAAACATTTTGGGAAATACTGTTCTAGCATTTACCGTCTGTCAGCCTGCCCGTCATTTCAAAACTTTGAATTGGCATTTCTCTAAAACAATGAATAAAGAAAGCTCACATTTGGTAAGTAACGTTTGTTCGATGATATCTTTATGCTCCATTCATTCTAACATTCCCCCAAAGTTATTTTCAACCCTTAACATGGAACTCCACTTAAAACATCGAGCGAAACCTAGATTTGGCATATTCTCTAAAATTATTACACGAACAAAGCTGAAATTTGGCATGCTACCTTATTTTAATATTATCTATCTGATCCATGCAATCTGACATACCTCAGTGCCATTTTATTTTTGTCTTTGGCGTTCCAGTGCTCAGACCGGAACACCAAGGACTGGAACACCAAGGACAATTTCACACTAATTTGCAAAAATATACGTGTAAATATGGTATTTGTTAAATCTACTATTGAAAGCATTTACTGTACTCAAAGTCAGATATACTCGACAAATATCTAATAAAAAGGTACCTCGCAAAGTATTATAAAGTGCGTCATCCCAAAGACAAAGAAAAAAAGTACTGTACAAGTTGACCGCCTTCTTTTTCAATTTATTAACAAGACACAAAATAAATTCTTCCTCTTTCAATTGTAATGCATGAACCTACGGTAGCTTTTCAAAAGGAGGTAGATGATTTGTGTCTACATCTAATTAAGATTGCATTTCTTTGACTTTTTAGACACTGGAACACCGAAGACAAAAATCTGTGGGACAAGGATATATGATGATTTTTATACCATTTACATAATATCATTTGGGTAACTGGTATATTCAAAGTGTAATTTAACATATTGTCATGCAAACTAACCCAAAAAAGTGTTTCAATTACTGTTAAAAGTAGTTATCTTTGCTGGTCAAAACCAATGAGGGTAGCAGTGGGACAAAGCAAATTTACACATTTCAGGCCATATAACATGTAAAATATCTAACTAAAGCATGTAACATGCATCATTTTTATGCTTAATTAACACAATTGCATTAGTATGGACCCATTTTTAACATTAATGTTTATTTGATTACTTAAATGTACAAGTTATCACACGTGGACAAGAAAACCTGCGAATTTTGAAAACGACTCATTAAACACGCTGTAACTTTCAAACTATTCTTGTTAGGATACCACTCACAAGTATATTCTCATTAAAATGCATGAATTACCTCATGCATTCATTTAAAGACCTAGAAACTGTACCAATTAAGAATAAAAAGCTACAAGTTTTTACTTACGTGTAAACCGGCCTCTACAAGTTTTCGACGTGTAGCGTGAGTGATAAATAATCACAAAGTGATGACGTCATAGTGACGTTTCGCACAAAAATTACTCGTACACGTAGAAGTAGGCGTACAAGTTCGGAATCGAAACCTCTCTATTGTTCGCAAATAATGTGTCATTGGTACTGATCAGTAAATGTATCCCAAAACGTGCGAGAATTGTCTAAACTGGGCACACAAGTTTGTACTTTGAAAATCGCAAGAATCGACATACAAGGTTTTGCATTTACACCGACGATATGTGCTGTGACTATAGACTGTTCTTGCATGGTTTATTTGTTGTCCTATGTTATTACAATTTTGTTTATCATTAACTGACATTTCTATGCCATCCCTACTTTATTTACTAACCATGCATGTGTGTGTGTTTACCGTTGTGTTCTTCAGAAACTACACATTAAAGAAGATGCCTATGCCTGTATATGATGCTAGTGCAGCACTTAGGACGCATCCTGAACGGACAGAACAAGCCTTACAAACAGTAGGTATTGGGTTGACCTAGTTTTGCTAGTCTAACTTATTTATACATAAAGACAGTGTCATCCAGCAACCTGGATTAACAACAAAGTGTTCAGTTGTTGTAAATGTGCATTTCTAAACCCATCTCCCCACTTAATTTATTCATCTAAACCCCTTGAAGGTGAAAAGCAATAACTTGAAATGAGTTGCTTTTATGTGTGTGCATCCATCCCCCCCCCCCCAACTCCACCCTATCCAAAGATTTTCATTTCCATGTTCTAACTCAAGAAACAATTAACTTAGAATCATGGAACTTAGAGCTTTGTTGCATTTGACCAAAGAAGGCACTCTATGTTTTTGGGTCATGTAGATCAAAGTTCAAGGTCACAGTTGAGTTTTCTTTAAAATGTGTTTCCATCATGGGCGGATCTAGAGGGGGGGGGGGGTCCGGACCCCCCCTGGCATTGACCGAAAATTTAATTTCGACTATATAAATTTAGTGTAACATTACATATTTACTGCATTTTAATCCATAATTTGGGCTTGGACCCCCCCGGAAAAAAAAATGGGCTTGGACCCCCCCTGGGAAAAAATCCTGGATCCGCCCTTGTTCCATGCTTTAATTCAAGAGGCTTTTGACCAAGAACCATGAAGCTCTACAGAATTTTGCCCTTGGCCCAAGGAAATGTCCTTTTGTTTTGTATTTATGTCTACAGGTCAAAGGTTCAGGTCACAATTGTTTTAAATGTGTTTAAAATCTGTTTCCTTGCTCTATCTCAAGAACTATTTCACCTAGAATCATGTAACTTCACAGAATTGTTTTGCTATAAAATGGAACAATGGTGTTTTACAAACACATACATTATTGTATTATAATGGGAAAGAAATCAACAATGACTTCTGTTTAATCATTTCCCAAACAAGACCTGGATTTGATGTCTTTTTAAAGTTTCATAGAAAGGGCTCGGGAAAACATTCAGACAAAAGAAGAAACTGCTGATAATTAGCATTTTCTGCTTTTGCCTCGATGTTTTCATAGCTAAATCTTGTATACTTTATATCTTTTTCAACATCTAATTTGTCATCTGCAGCAGATTTCAAACTGAACTGGTCTATAACTTTGTTGTATGGGAAAGGCTTAATAAACGAATAAAATAACTCATAAATTGCTTTACGTTTAGGGGACATTCGGGATTTCTCGGACATGTGGGTAATCTCGGACAGCCAGACGTTTGTCTTTATAAATAAAGAGTCTTTATTAAATATTTTCCCAAATCAGCTGTATTCATAGGTATAACGCGTCATCAATCGAATGCGCCTGAATAGATGACACCACGTGACATGTATCGTGACGTGTGGGGGAGTTTACTCATTTCTGTGACGTAGTGTCCGACTTTACCCGGCGTAAAATCGTATTTAGCTGTTTTAAACTCGGACACTAAAGTTTTCTCCATGTTTTCTCCGATTTTCATGCGCGAATTAGCAACATAAATGATGTCCACTGCAACAGCTTTCAAATTGGAGCAGTGTGCAAAACTTTACCCTTTTGGAATGTGTTAAAACAACAGGCGCGTTCGAGATTCCCGGGTGCATGTCCGAGATTACCTTACTCTGATAGAATACTTTATTTTATTTCTGACAAAATTGTCACCCACCAATGGGTTTGAAATCGTTAACCTAAGTGGGCGAGCAGCTGGAGGCTCGGTAAGGGTGTTGTGGTAGTACTGGTTTGAGAAACAACAGGAATCCATGGGTAGGTGCTCCAGCCGCCGCGATATGACCCTGGTAGTTGAAAACGGCGTAAAACCCCAATAAACTCAAATACTTTATTTTGTTAAAGGCTACCAAGCTTGGCAATTTATTGCACCGTATATTGGAAGAAAATCATTAAATTAGCGTGTTTTACAAAAGATCCGCCAAACTCGGTTGTTTTAAAAGTTTTATTTGCCTTTCTTTACATCGTTGAAAAACTGATTTTCGAGAAAATAAAGATCGGCAATTTCCGTAAAATTGCCACGGATTGACGTCATCAATGGCTAGACTCCGCCCCCAATCTAGAGCATGAGGTGTCTGACAAAGATAATGTGTTCGACTTTTCTGTCATATAGCGAAGTCTCAGTTTTTATCCATTTCTCGATCGTAAGAGTAATACAGACAAACTTAAACCGTTCTTTGGCACATTCTTTAATTCACTTACGACCTATTCTTTGACTGTTTTAACATTTTTTTCTAACATTTACTGAAGACGAATTCCATGTTTTGAGTATCGATTGGGGAAGTCGCTTTATGACAGAAAAGTCGGACATTTTACTTTTTCAGAAATTTCAGACTTTCCGGGAAATGACCCATGACTGCCCGTTTTTCCCGCCATGACGTCATTCAGTGGCCAGTATGACGTCACAATTTCAAGTCGGAAGTTTAGCGTATTTTCTTCGGCAAAGATCGGAAAAGACCAAAATATCCAATTTAAAAGACGAAATAAAAACACTTCTAATGTTGGAAAATTGTAGAAACTTTGATATTTGGTTAATAGTAAGGTGTTCTTTCGGCACAAGACTTTAATTTTGCCAATCATCGGAAACTTTAAATTACCTGCCTTGGCTTTATTTTAACTGTTTTTGCCAATGAAATTAGTGTAGAATTGGAATACTTTATTGTTTTCGTTGTTGATTCAGAAGCTTGTCTGTCCGAGAGAGTGAGATATCCATGGTGTCCTGACAGAGACTACGTTTTGTGTCCGAGTTATACCGAATCTCCCCTAGTAAATGTTTTTTTTTTTCTTTCAGATTGAGAGATTATTACAGAGGAATCACAGTCCACAAAAATACTCATCAGATCAGGCCTATAGGTTACAACAGGGATTCCTCATTAGTTCTACACAACAGGTAAAATTTGAACTATCTAATTATAGAAGAAATTGCTAGTAAACATAAGCGGAGACTATATAAGGACAAACATTTTTAGTGTGACTATTCATAGACTAGGGGGGGCTATTCTGAACATCCAGACATCCGCATCGATGTTGTCTTTGGTATAATGGTTCTAATTTGATGATGCCCATCTTACTGATTTTGTAATAGAAATAAATTAAGGTAGAGATTTTTGATACATAAATTAAGGTAGAGATTTCTCTCTCATTGTTTTGATTTTCATATGGATGTTTATAATCATTTCTAAGTTGTACTGTCAACTCGTTAAGCAAAAAGCATTTACTTGAATTATCCCAAATTGTTAGAAAGCTAAATTAGAAATGACTTAGATTATGATCACTATTTCTAGATGTTTGACAGATTAGTCGTACAATCTTACAACAAAATAAACACACTCACAATGGATTCTCTAGAAGTTAGAACCATGGTTTTTAGCTCGACTTTTCGAAGAAAATGAGAGCTTATACTGTCACCTGGGCGTTGGCGTTGGCGTCGGCGTTGCAACAAAGGTTAAAGTTTTTTCAAACATCAATAACTTCCATACTATCAAAGGGATTCAACCCAAACTTGGAATACTTATTCACCATCACACCCTCTACCTTACTATTAGGGCCCATGACCCTGGGACCACTCTATTTGGAGTTATTCCCCCTTTATACTAAGCAACTTAGAAAGTCGAGCGCGCTGTCTTCGGACAGCTCTTGTACACTACCTGCAAAAGGCACTTACCTCAGATATCGGCAAAAAGAATAAGCTGAGACAAAACATGATAAAATTCTCACTTATTTTTCTAGATGGTTGACAGATTGGTTGTACAATCTCAAGACACTATAAATGCTCTCACTATGGACTCATTAGAGCCTCACAGTGCAGATGTAGAAATAGCAAAACTACTTATCAAAGATGCGGATAAATCAAAAAGGGTAAGTAAATAAAGATCAATATTGTATCATGAATATGACATTTTGCTCTATATGATCTCATAAATGAAGGTGATGCCATCAAGTTGTTTTCATTTCTGTGAAAAGAGGAAAATGTAATTAGAACAGGGTTTAATTTTAGGGTTATAATTTTAGATTCGTCAAATATAGAATAAATGTTTTGGGTATTCAGGTTTTTATTAACACAGGCAATTCAATTTCACAAACTCTGGTATTGTTTCTTGTTATTATATCCTTGTAAACATATCACAATTACATCAATCAGATTACATGTCTTCTTCAGACAGTAGACCAATTTCAACTCTGTATTTTAGCTGTTACCCTCCCTCCATGATATAGCCAACCAATCACAGAACACTGGTGGTCACGCTATTAACCAATCAATATTATTTTCCAGCTGTTGCCCTGCCTCCATGATAGAGACAACCAATTACAGAATTCTGATAGTCCTTTAATTAACCAATCACAACTCTTTATTTCAGCTGTTGCCCCGCCTTCATGATATAGCTAACCAATCACAGAACTCAGGTAGTCCTGTAGAGAAGAAGCTGAAGGAGATTTCTGTAGAGTTAAAGTCTGTGTTAGAGGGACAAATACAGGTCAGACTTACTTTCTTATTCTATTTTATCTATTCCTAAACAGCAAGGCCGTGGTAGTACCTAAGTTGGTAGCAAATTAAACTCTCATTCATGACATCACAGGTTCAATTCCATGGCCTCATTAAAAATCCATGCTGTCATTTGTCTTTTTTCAATGTTTTGATAATGGTAGACCTATGTGGGTTAGCAGCTGGAGACTCAGATAAGATGTTTTAGTAGTACTGGTAAGAGAAAGGACAGGAATCCAAAGTTAGGTGCTCCAGCCACTGCTATATGACCAAAGCAATGGAAAGAGGCATTAAACTTCATTCACCAAATTTCTCTGAAAAGACATGTAAAAAAGCCATGTTATGTGAACTTTGTCTTTAAATGCATAATTTGTAGGATTCTTTATGTTTCATGTTCAATAATTTCTCAAATGACTCTCAGACTTTTTAACAGAATCACCTAAATATATAAAGTCACTGGTGAAAACATGTTTTTGATTCAAGGAAAGGAATCTTCTTTTATTATAGAGCACAGTGCAAAACATGCTAGAATCCACCAACAAACAGTGCAAGACCATTATGAAAGATCAGGTAAAATATATTCACTTTGCATTAGTGACCCATCATGCTAAAAAGGACCTTTTGAGAAATGTAAGATAGGAAATGTAAGATAGGAAAAATCTAGATTGAGAAAATTACCTTAGAGTGTAAAGTTTCAATCCTAGTCAGTGTGCAGTCCGCACAGACTGGCTATGGTTGGTACTTTTCACACTTCACAGAAAGTCCTTGATAGCTTGAAGGATCTCATTTATTAAGACAGATCATATTGTAAACATATCACTGATTGCAGATTGATCTTTCTTCCAGTGTCTTACTAGAAATGACTTAAACCTCATTCAAATCAGGATCTTTCACTGTTTGTAACAGCTAATCTGCTGTAAAATAAAATATGCATGGTTTAGTTACAATAATATGCATCTTTTATTAGCATAAGTTCATTGTCATCTAGCAAAATAAAGGTAAAGTTTCAATAGCAGTTTACCCTTTCTCAAGCAAGATCTGGTTTTGACGTTCCTAGTATAAATGATTTAGGAAAATATTGAAGCAAACTCAATATTTTCTATGATATACCAAACATATTTTCTAGTCATGGATTGTCATCAATTATTTTGTTGTCTGCAGTAACTTTTAAAGTAGAGCAGTCTGAATTTTTTCCATTTTGGCAAGGGTTAAAACAGCTTTTATGGGATCATCACTCTATTTTAAATGTGGGGATGGTGAAATCTCAATGACCTCTCTGTATAAATGACATAAATTAGTAAAGTATAAAGTAATCCAGTATTTTTTGTTGTTATCTAGGCCTTAAATAAAGAACTACAGACAGGTTGTAAAGAAAAGAGTACATTCCCCAAAGATTTCACAAAGAATATACTAGATGGGGTTGATACAGATATCTTTAATAAACTAAGGTAGGTTGTTTTATAATTAAACCTTTCCCAAACTACTTGTTTTGATGTTCATTTGCATAGATCTAGTTAGGAAAACTGTTAGAAAAAAAAGAGTAAATCCTGGTATATGCCTCTATGAACCTTCATGCTGCATTTTCTACCCTTATCACTGAGCCAAAAGCCTGAATTACACAATGACAATATAAAGTATCAGTATGCAGCTTGTAAATTTTTAGCGAGCCGGGACATTATGTCTGGGGAGCTAATGTCACAGCCCTAGTGTCGGCGTCGCGTACTGTCCCGTCCCGTCTTCACTTGAAAAACTTTAACCTGGTCTATATCTCAGGCACTATTAGAGATACAGCTTTGATATTTCACACATAGATACTTCTCGACAAGACCTTTCATTCGGGACCATGATCTTTGACCTAGTGACCTTGACCTTGGAGTTTGACCTACTTTTAAAAAACTTTAACCTGGCCTATATCTCATGCACTATTATAGATAGAGCCTTGATATTTCACATGTGGATACCTCCTGCCAAGACCTTTCATTTGGGACCATGACCCTTGACCTTGTGACCTTGACCTTGGAGTTTGACCTACTTTTTTTGTGACAAGCTCCTGTATAGGCGAACTATGTTGTCCGCGGACAACTGTTGTTACAATTATCCTTTGTACCTGGATGGAATAGTGACACCAGCCCGTGGATCGAACCTACAAACTTGGTGAATTTAAAGTATGTGCTCTACCATTGAGATTCGGCTGAGCCTCATTCAATCAAACTGCCTCCTTTTTAGAGCTCAGTATGTCTTTTTTACATTTCAGTGAACTAAACCTGGCTGTGGCAGCCCATATTTCAGACAGAATTATAGATGAAGTGATAGAGAGGTTGTCTAAAAGCCATAAAACATTGGTAGGTTCATGTTTCTTTCTATGTAAATCCTCTGCGAGGTAGAGAAAGTGTTTTCCAAAATGCATTTCACTTACAATTCAGAATGTGACAGAATGTGTCAGCCAAATTGAAAATACTCTAAGGCCAGCATATTCTTAGCAATCTATAGATAAATAGGATTATATTTAAAATGACATTTCAGAATTATTTTTACATAAATTTTACTTTTATTCTATCTGAAAGAGCATCTGAAAGTTTGAAGCCAAAATATTGAACCGTTTACAGGAAATATATATTTTTGTGCTAAAATTAAACAAATTGTTGTGGACAACAGGTCAGATTTATATAGAATTTGTCATTTCTGTCTCAACTTTGAAGGTGTATTTTTCGGTTATAAATAACAACATCAAAAAAATGATAGCATTTCTATAAATAAGAATAAACAATCTTTGCATCAAAACATACTTTTAAAAAATGAAATAAATGTGAAATGTCACTTTAAGATAAAGGTCATCTGTTGTTAATATAAAAAGGAAAATGAACAATACATTAAAATGCGTTTTGGGGTCATAAAGGTCTGTTAAAGTTACAAGGATATCTAAACAGAATGTATTTTTCAGTGATTGTTCTAATATATAATAATTATATATAATATAATAAAACCTTTACCCTAGAAAATTAATTACACACACACTTACAGTCAAAATGATTGAAATGAATGCATGTGGTTGTAGGAACAAGATCATGTTAACCTTTTCCCAAGCAAGATCTGGTTTTGATGTCCCTAATAGAAAAGGCTAGGGAAAACATTGAGACAGAAGAAGAAACTGCTGATTGCCAGCTGTTTCTCCTTTTGTCTCAATATTTTCCATGCCATATTTTACATGAATCTTATCTCTGATAACATCAATTTTGTTGTCTGTGGCAGTTTTTGAAGTGGATCATCTTAAGACTGTGTTGTTTCGGAAAGGGTTAATCAAAATTACAATTTTGTTTTATAGACTGACCACCTGAACCAGAAGAGGAAGGATGTAACAAGAAAGGGCCAGTCTAAGAAGAATGAAGAGAACGAGACCAACTTACGAACCAAAGATACAGGCTCTCCACAGGTACACAACTTTGTGTTAATAATTGAATAATTCGTTACTGTAATTATTCCAAGAAACGCCCGGGCGTTTATTACAAATGTGGTCGATGAAAAAGCAGGGGGTGGGCGTTTATTGGAGGTATTCTAATTTTGTTAGTCAAAATTTGCAAATCAAGTGTCAATTCATGGACTCGAAGTTCAGCAAGTCGAATTTACAATATTTTGTTATAAGGACTGGAAAATATGACTTTTCCAATGAAATCCCTTCATTACAAACATATCAAGGAATGGACTTTCCCTTTTTGATTGCTTTTTGAAATGATTTTTATTTATGACTTTCATTATTCTAATCCGGAATCACGGGATGGGCGTTTATTAGAATCACCCTTTTTCGCTAAAATTGTTGTAAATATAAGCAGATTTTCAGCTGAGATTGGGGGGAGAGTGGGCGTTTATTAGAATATGGGTGTTTATTAGAATAATTACGGTAATTTAAATCATTATTATACCTTGGCAAACAAAGTTTTGGAGGTATACTAGAATCAGCCTGCTGGTTGGAGGGGCAGTCAGCACACCTCCTAGACTTTCTGTCCAAATTGCAGCAATTCGCTTCATACTCGGAAGAATCCTACACTATGAACTATATATGTGTAAGACTGAACTTCTGTGAAAATTTCTTCAAGAAATATTGAATTATTGTTCCTAATTTGATAATAATTTATGCCCTATGACATGAAGTGCAGAGGCGGGGGTATTTTTATCACCTTTGGTATTGTTATTTTAAGCTTTCCCTGGTGTTGGTTTTAAGAATAGGTCTATGGAAGTACATATATTGTTTGTTGTGGATGCAGTCAATTTTTCATGTAAAAGAGAGATACATTATATGCACTTATGTATTGTATATTTTATTAATGCATGCAGCTTATTTTCATTTCAGCGCATGCGTATCATTGTTATATCTATCACATATTTTTGTAATACCCTTGATTTTGTACTAAACAATACATTCCTTTTAAATTACCAAAGTTTGAAGACAAACTAAGACTATGACTTTTACTGGTTTATTTGAATATCATGCACAGATGATTACAAAAAATTTATCTGAGGGCATAGCAGAAAATGACGGATAAAAACATCTGAAAATCAGGATACTTTGATTGCTCTTGCTCTGTTTAATTTACTGGGATGTCTTTAAAATATTGCATAGAATGTAATCTCATAAAGAGACCTTGATACAAAATTTGGTAGCAACACTTTATTCAAAAGCTGCCGCCATATGGTTTGTGTATTTGTGTTTTTATACGCCCGAAGGGTCGTATTATGTTATGGCCCCGGTCGTCCGTCCATCTGTCCGTCCGTTAGCAATTTCTTGTGTGCGCAACTCCTCCTACAGTTTTCATCTGAATTTGATCAAACTTGCCACAATGAATCTCCATGGTGTCTAGTTGTGCACACCGCTTACGGAATTCAGATAACTCGTTTCGTTCTTGAATTATCTGCCCTTGAATTTTACAAAAATGACCATTTTACTGACAAGCCCCTCTCGGGCGTATATGCGCCGCTTTGCGAAGCTCTTGTTGTGTATATAATATGATTTTTGCCAAATAAATGCAAAACTCAATGGTTTCATTGTTAGCTCACTTCACCACAAAGTGTTAAGGATGAGGTATTGTGATAGCTCAATGTCTATCTGTCCATCCATCTGTCTGTCTGTGTGTGTCCACAATAAGACAAAGAGTAGAGCGGGGTAACATAATTCCGAACAGCGTTTAAATCCGAACAATATTTTTGACATCTCACAACATCACAAAAATGCACTCAAATGACTCAGAGACCTCTTTTTCATGACGCATATGTCATCCTCTCCCTTTCTGGCTATTTTGGGTCTAGTTATGATGTCGGCGGCCGAAATGAATGCCAAAGTTTGAAATCAACTCTGTAGGCAAGTAAAATTATGCATAAAACGATTCCACCTCGGACGTTTCGTAAGGTTTTCATTGTCAACGGCCACACTATTTTTCCTACCCAAATAACTTTTAATGGTGAACAAATGATGATTTACCATGCTAGATTGTGTTTTGGGGGCTAGATTGTATCTAAGTATCAGAAAGTTGGGGTTCGGAATTAAAACCACAGATTTTGTGCGGTGGTTTTATTTCCGAACAATCATTTCAAAATGCTAATTCTGATCGCTTATTATCAATTTAGTGAGAACTCACAGACAGCAAAATACTTGTTTTGTGATATTTGCCACTTGGGATAGTACTTTTTCACATTTTAAAGGTTCAGGGAGTGTTTGTGCATTTACCGAACTCTTAGAATTGCGGCTTGGGTGTTCAGTAATAGGTACATCCTTGATCTGATTTGTAAATTTACTTTTTTCATTGATATCCGCGACCTGTTATTAATTATAATGTTAGTTAAGGGTAGTTTTAAGGGTGGTAAATATCATGAAAGAAGTTTGCATGTCTTTTTTTGGTTATTTAAAAGAAATCTTGTTAATGTTCGGAATTAGAACCACTTGTATTCGGATTTACAACCACCGTTCGGAATTGCAATCGTACACCCCATGACTTTCACAGCGAATATCTACCATAATAAAACTCACATTGGTCTCATATATGACGAAACGACGTCATATACATTGACGTTGCCATAGGCGACAAAAAATTCGACGAGGGTGGTTGTATTTGCGAACATCTAAAATAGTGGCTTAGGTGTTCGGTAATAGGTACACCCGCTCTAGTATAATAAAAATTGGCCCTGTGTTGTTGGATGTTGGATTCCATATAAAGAGACAAAGAAAGAAATCTACTATATTTTCCTGACAAGTGGTTTGTCAGAGATCCTTAACCCATTACCAAACGACAAAATTTTAGGGTGGTCTAAATTCAAAGATACTGCAGACGACATTTCAAGTGAATGGAATTTTTCATTTTCGGGTATTTTTGGATGAAAAACATTGTGGGAAATGAAAAAATTGATTGTCACAAGCAATTTCTTCATTTTCCACGATGTTTTTCGTGGCCATTATTTTGTTGGGAGTCAAAAAGAGACATTGCGCGGTAATGGGTTAATGAACAGTCTGCATGTATCAGGGTGGCATGACACTCTACCAAAATCTAAGTTGAGTGATATATGGCCATTTTGGCCCTCTTGTTAAATATATGTGGTATATCAAGAACATATTTATCTAGATTAGAAAAAAATGTAATGCTCACATATTTTACCTTATATATGGATGTATAGTGTATTTTTGTTGTAGATCAGATCATATGGCATGCATGACGGTATGGCATGTGTCTTTTATACAAGACATGACATTGTATATACATGTAGTGTCTTACACATATGTGTGATTTATATGCCATGTAATTTATGACATATGTTTGTTTGTGTTTGATTTACAGCCAGAGAAAGATTTACTCCAAGTTCCTAAAACAATGGTACATTTCTGCATATCTGGATGCTTATACACCGATCAACGGATAAGAGGACATTAGACATTTTAGAAATGATAAATTTCAAATCCAAACACTATGTTGTGGGTACTCATTTGAATTGTCTCAACGAGACAATTCAAAAGAGTACCCACATCATAAGGTTTCATGAACAATAAACACAGTGGATAATCATGTGATGCAATAATTTCAGAAAATCTTCGATGATTTTGTTAATATGCGACTGATTTGAATTCGGTTTGAAGCAGAGAAGGTGGACAGACGTCGCGCATTAGATGATCGTTTTGGATTTTTGAAAAATCAACTGATAAAAAAGTTATTGAAGATAAACCAAAATTTTGGTTTATCTTCAATAACTTTTTCATCAGTTGATTTTTCAAAAATCCACCACATACAGCTTATTCCTGACATTTTTACAACTTCTCTGCTTCAAACTGAATTCAAATTGGTCAAGTATTGACAAAAATATTGACGATTATCTGAAATTCTGAGTCACGTGATTATACACTGTGATAAAGGAAGTAATCCATTTTGAAAAGCCTTCAATCTCTCTTATCCGTAGCTCTATATACATACTATACCTGTTTGATAAGGGGCATGTAATACTTGTATACATATAAACTGTCATGCAAAACAAACATCTTTCGAAAAAAGAATAACAAAAATGCTCAATAGAAACCCTGGTTTTGAAATATGAATGAAACAATTTTGTTTGGTTATAAGATATTTGTGTATTTGATTGTATTAATTTTGTCCTCTCCAATGTCTTCGGATTTGTGCCAGGCTAAAGTTGTATGGTTTGAGAAAGCACTTTAATTTGAATACTATTCGGTTCATATGAAAGCCTAAGATGGTCCAACTATCTCCAATTTAGCGAATTTTAGCAAAAATGTAAAGTAGAAGTTGAATTGTAGGTGAAGACTTGAATGATAACAAAATTGTAGGTACCAATCATAGAATGCTTTTTAGCTCACCTGAGCACGAAGTGCTCAAGGTGAGCTATTGTGGTCACTTTTTGTCCGTCGTCCGTCTGTCTGTCTGTCTGTCCGTCTGTCCGTCCGTCCACAATTTCGTGTTTACACTCTAGCATCTACAAATATAAGCCAATCTTGACCAAACTTGGTCAAAACATGTATGGCCATAAGATCTCGGATGAGTTCGATTATGGGTCAGATCGAACTAGAAATGCAGGAGTTATCTGCCCTTGAATGCGAAAAATACTTAATTTTGACATTGTTTACACTCTAGCATCTACAATTATTGATCAATCAAGACAAATCTTGGACATAACATTGCAGACCATAAGATCTCGGATGAGTTCGATTTTCAGTCTGATCTGACTGTAAAGACAAGAGTTATGTGCCCTTGAATTTGACAAAATTGCCATTTTCTGCTGTTTTTGCCCTTGTTTACACTCTAGAATCTACAATTATTCATCAATCAAGACAAAACTTTGACACAATGTTTGGGACTATGAGATCTCGGATGAGTGTAATTTTCAGTCTGATCTGATCAGAAAGTCGAGAGTTACTTGCCCTTGAATTTGATAAAATTGTCATTTTTGGCTGTTTTCGACGATGTTTACACTCTAGAATCTACAATTATTGATCAATCAATCCAAAACTTGGACACAATATTGGAGATCATAAGATCTGAAATGAGTTTGATTTTCAGTCTTATCTGATCACCAGAAAGTTGAGAGTTATGAGCCCTTGAATTTGACAAAATTGCTGTTTTTGACTGTTTTCGACCTTATTTACACTCTAGAATCTAAGATTTATGACCAATCAAGACAAATCTTGGACACAAGGTTGGAGACCATAAGATCTCAGATGAGTTTGATTTTCAGTCTGATCTGACCAGAAAGATGAGAGTTTTGTGCCTTTGAATTTGATAAAATTGCCGATTTCGGCTGTTTTTGACATTGTTTACACTCTATAATCTACTATTATTTATCAATTAAGACAAAACTTGAACACAATATTTGAGACCATAAGATCTTGGATAAGTTTGATTTTCAGTCCAATCTGACAAAAAGTGGAGAGTTATGTGCCCTTGAATTTGATCAAATTGCCGTTTTCGGCTGCTTTAGACCTTGTTTACACTCTAGAATCTACAATTATTGACCAATCAAGACAAATCTTGGACACAATGTTGGATATCATAAGATCTCAGTTGAGTTTGATTTTCAGCCTGATCTGACTAGGAAGTCAAGAGTAATGTGCCCTTGAATTTGACAAAATTGCTGTTTTTGGCTGTTTTCGTCCTTGTTTATACTCCAGAATCTACAATTATTTATCAAACAAGACAAATCTTGGGCACAATGTTGGGCAAGATGAAATCTTGGATGAGTTCGATTTTCACAATGTTATTGACCATAAGTTCGTTTTCAGTCTAAAAGTCATAAATATTTTTTGAATTGAAGAAAAGTGTTGCTTATATCATTTTGGTTCAGGTGAGCGATATAGGACCATCATGGTCCTCTTGTTTTTATAACATGACATTTATATACAATTGCATATGCATTCCCTTTATAAATGAAGCCAAAAGAGCTGTTTTCTCACAATATTTTACTGTACCTTTACACAGATTATAATCAAGCATTGCCTCGATATTTATATTCTTTACTGCTTCATTATTTGTGTGTTTTGTCCAAGACAGATTTCATACAGAGATTTCTGTTCTGCCTGCATAATCTACAGAATAACAAAAACTATGACTTACCTTTTTGCTTCTGGCCTTTTCTCTCCTTGCTTGCTAAGTTTATTACCAGCTGAAGTAAATATATGTGATCCGTCAGGGTAGAAAGGATCTAATGGGTAGTATGAAAAAATATCAACCCTAGTCAGTTTGCACGGACTGTACAGACAGTCTAGGTTCAGAATTTTTCACTCTTAGGTAATTTTCCTAATCTAGAATGTTTTCTCTATCTCGCAATATTTTCGTTTTCTTAAAACAGCATCTGGTTGACCTGCTGGGTATTGTCTTTCTTGAAATTTGGTTTTATTGACTTCACATGAGGCCTCTTTTAGTGTGACATGTCACATATCAATACTTTTGAAAAAGGCAAAAGTTTTGATTGTTCCTATCTGAAAGGATTCCCATATCACAATGTTCGATCCCAAGTCATGGCAAATATCCTTTCAGACAAAATTGTCTACGACCAATGGTTTGATATCATTAACCTATATGGGCAAGCAGCTGGAGCTTGGTTAGGATGTTTTAGTAGTACTAGGAATCCACTTATTGATGGAGAAAAGAAGAAAATGTTGATTTTCAGTAATTTCTTCTTTTCCTTTATTTTTATGCCCCCTTATTGAAAGATCAGGGGCATATTGTTTTATAAGTGTCTGTCTGTCCGCCTGTCTTTTCTCTGTCTGTCTGAAAACTTGACATTGGCCATTTTGGGGGCATTCATGTTTCACAGACACATCTTCTTTTTCCCAATTCCTTTCTATAAACCCTGTACCAGACGATTAATTTATAGACAGGTCTAAATTAAAAAATGTAGCGGACTACAAATTCATTGAAATGAAAGTTTGTCTTTATAGGTATTTCTGGGTAGAACACATAGTGGGAAATGAAGAAACTGCTTGTCTGAAACAAGCAATTTATTATCCAGAATGTTTTACGAAAGCTTTATCTTGTTGGGTGTCGAAAGATGTCACTATGTGGAAATGTGGTTAATAAAGGATGTCAAAATCAGGTCTTGATTTGGAAAGGGTTAATAATTAGGAAGACATCTACCAAATATGATTTTATTGCATTAGATGAACAATGGCTCTTAATGAAAAAGTTACTATTGTGCAGGTCAAAATATCTATCATTCCCTGCAAACAATTTAAGTTTAGGGGCTATTTTGATTGAACTTGTCATTCAAGTTGTCTGTCATCAAAAACTTGTCTGGACAACTCCTACTGTTATTCTTTTGCTCTAAGCATGGCAGAAGTCATAATTAGGACCTATAGATATGCAAGAAACACATTTTGTAGACATTCCCATCAGATTTACCGAGTTATAGAGTATATTAAAGAGTTACTGCCCCTGATTTGACGTAAGAATTCTTAACCTGACAACTCCTCCTACAAATTCTGTCAAATCTCAATCCACCACAATACAAATTAAAGAATATTGGAATGTGATGTTGGAAGACCATTCAATTCAAATCGCAATTTTGATATATAATAGTTATGATGCATGTAAGCATGACTAAGTAGGAAATAAGCCATTGATCTATTTTATATCTGGTAACAGATGGTTAGAATCTTTTTGTTCTTTGGATCATACCTTAACATTTACTTTAAAACTTTCCCAAACAAGACCTGGTTTTGACGTCCCTAACAGAACAGGCTTTGGAAAACATTGAGGCTAAAAGAAGAAAATGCTAATAATCAGCATTTTCTCCTTTTGTCTCAATGTTTTCTGTGCTATATTATTCACAAATTGCACCTTTAGTAATATCCATTTAGTTGTCTGCAGCAGTAACACCCAGAAAAAATTTTCGTGTGGGAAAGGGTTAACAATTTCCCAAAATAAACCTGGTTTTGATGTATCTAATAGACAACACGTGGGAAAACATTGAGACAAAAGAAGAAACTGCTGATAATCAGCAATTTCTTCTTTTGCCTCAATATTTTCTTGGCTTTTTTGTGTGAAAATTCCTTCTTTATCTACATCAATTCTATCGTCTGAATCATCTGTCATATTTGGAACACTCTAAATTTTTGGCGTTTGGGAAAGGTTTAAGTGACAATAATATGGACTGGAACTTATACAGAGGTGATTCTCACTATACAATAAAGATTATAAGAAATACACAAAATGAATGTTACAGCCTAGAAAACGTTGTCAGAAAAGAAGAAAATTGGAATAATAGCATATTTCTTTTTCCTGTTGATATATTCGAAATTTGATGAGTATTGAGAAACGAAAGAATTGCAAAAAGAAAGTGTACATTTCTGGATTGCCTTCACAAACAACTGTGTAGAGGACTTTAATTGGAATGAAATGATGACAAATATGGGTATTTGTTAGAATGTTTCTGTTGTTTGAAGATGAGTCTGTAGTAGAAACTTCAAACAAAATTGATAAAAATAAAAAAAAAATAAAAAAAAAAACAACAACACCAGTTTCAAGAAATGAAAATTATAGTACATGCTATTCACTTTTTAATGCATCCAAAGGTCAGAGGCTATTAGTTTTTGCCCTTCTGTGCTCACCTGCCAACATTTTAAGGTAGTCCACCCCTAATGAGGTTTACATGACGTCAGATTTTGTGTGTGACATTGTTGGCATTAGTAACGTATTAGATCTACATGCACATGTTATGAGTTAGAAAAAAATCGGCATTTTTCATGGTCTTATGCTTGCATGGTCATTGGCAATGTTTGAAAGATAAATGATAGTGATTTCATACATCATATTTATTTCATGTGATTCCAAAAGACAGCCTTATAACTATGGCTTATTTCAGCTTTAGGTATGAAACTTTCTTCAGCATCAAAGATATGTGACAAATCTGATTATTTGTAATTGTGATATTTTAATTGTTTTTAGGACTCCCCTAAAATCCAGAGTAAGAGGAAGAGTATGCACGCCAGGAAGATACGACCACAGTCAGTTATTGGTAAGTTATTACTTCGTATAGGAGCTGGGTGTGGGAAAGGGGCATTACGGCATTAATTAGAGACCAACACTGATCCAGATCAGACTGCATTTACATAAAGTATGTGCTAGATCTATATTGTTACATTATTGGCCCATACATTACCTGTTTGAACTATAGAGGGACATCATAAATCTTGACCAGACTACAAATATTGACATGCTGATCTTGATCCACAGTGCTATCAAAAGCCATAAGACCCTTTTCCCATATTCCAGCTCAATTTTGTACTTGTTTGTGTGTCTGTTAGCTAGAATGCATATTTTGTCATTGATATTGGTTTTGTTTAACCCATTACTGACAAAAGTTTTGACATCAAAATTCAAAGCTCAGGCTGTCCAGCACCTTCAGTACACAAATTAGGGCATATTTTAGGGACAAAAATCGAAAAAACTAGGGCAATTTTAGGGCTAAAATTAGGAATTAAAGTAGGGCTGTAAATGTATCAAAATAGACTGACAACATTTATTTCATTATTGATAATAAAAACTCACTCTTTTTATCTTCATAGCATTTAAAGCATCTTACATTCTCATTGTCTCAGCTATTTGTTGAGTTTAACGTGATTAATCCGTACTGTATAATATACAAGTCAGACCCAACAATCAGCTGGGCATTTGGACTTCTTTTCAGTTGCCTTGAACTGCCATATATGACTATGACACTGACAAATGACAAGATAGCTTCCTAGTGACTAAAGAGGTCCAAATGGCCCTAAATAGCTCATCTGAGAAAGCTTCAAGACACCTACCAGTGTTCCACGCATGAATCAAATGCCCCATTTGAATAAGTCATGAGGCAACGGTACACATTAAATTCCGAAGCTTAGCTTGGGAAGC
Source organism: Fragum sueziense (assembly GCA_963680895.1). Taxonomy (NCBI): domain Eukaryota; kingdom Metazoa; phylum Mollusca; class Bivalvia; order Cardiida; family Cardiidae; genus Fragum; species Fragum sueziense. Next base: position 7,729,184 of record OY804599.1, on the reverse strand, counting down.
ATTCCTGTAGAGATCCAATATGATATGTAAAATTTAAAATGGTTTTGGCAAACACCATTCTAAAACAGTTCCCTTTTCTTCATAAACAGGAGCCCACAACATAAGACATATTTTCAAAGCACATAGGCCAATTATTAAACTATTCTGGGATGGATTCATGTGACAATACAAAATTTCAAAGCTTTTGGAGTAACAGTTTGGAAGGAAAGATGGACATGCGCAAAGACATCCCTCTGTATCCCTATAAAACATTTGGTTATTCTGAAATAAATTGATACGATACTACACAAAAAATTCAAAGCTCTAGGTCAAACAGTTTGGGAGAGAAGGTTGTCAAAGATTTTAAAGATTTCCCTGTTTGTCTTGCAGGTTCCAACATTAACTTTTTTAGTTACCAGACAGTCCGGCTTCTGCTACCAGATGCTGCTAACCCTTGACCAAACATGTGCTGGTCCTGATCAAATATTTGTATCTGAAGGATAATATGGAAAAGGTGTAAACTACAACAATCCTTTCCTAAGCGTAAAGGCCAGTTTTGAATCACAAATGAATAAATATTCAAAAGGGCCCATATGTTTTTGTTGTGTCACTTATCCTGTGTTTTCATTACGGTAAACATGACTGAGGCTGACCAGTTGGTCCTGCATCTTGGGGATCTAATTAGCCCTAACCAAGCTGCAGGCAGGTTATGTCTGTCAGGCATGTGGTTATGTTGATTCCTGTCTTGTGAAATGTGTTGACCTACAGCATACCTGGTAGTGCTAATTTTCAATGCACAGTGATAATTTGAAGATGCTAGACATGAAAACAAGAAGCCCTAAGCCTTATCAATAGAGAGGCAAATATTGTAAAACATTGTCTAGTGCTTATTTTCAATCCATAGTAATCATTTGAAATGTTTTAAAAGAGATCCTTGAGATGATGTCATCTACAAAATTTCAAAGGCCTAGGCCAAATGATATATTGTATATATTGGTGAAGGCCAAAAGACAATTCTACATATCACAGTTTTCAACAAAAACTTGGTAAATGCATCTTAAAACAAGCTGAAGTTACTAGGTTTCTGTTGAAAATTGACGCAATAAAATTTCGAAGCTCTAGGGTAAACAGTTGGGAGCAGATTTCTAAATCATTTGATAATGATAATTGTGCAGAGAATGATGCTCTGACAAAAGGCCATACTGAAGGTGAGCCTTCACAATAGCTCAACTTTAAGCATTTCACGTTCAGGCCAGGTGAAAAATTAGGAATTGCAAGAAAAAATAAGGGCTTTATTAGGAATTCCCCTTGTTTTCATCATTTTTTTAGGAATTTTAGCCAAGTCTAAAAAAATTAGGATTTTTTAGGAATTTTAGGGACGCTGGACAGCCTGAAAGCTGATGCAGACGACCATTTAAAGTGAATCACATCTTACATTTTTGGTCTTTTTATGTAGAAAAAACTGTGGGAAATGAAAAAAAATTGCTTGCCACAAGCGATTTGTCGTTGTAAATTATGCAAAACCTCGTATCTCGTTTTTGGAAAAAGGGGAAGGAAAAAAGTGCAATAACTTTTCCAAAACTGAAATGTTTTACTTGAAATTTTGACATATTTTTCACAAATAATGTGTCATTAATACTGATCAGTAAAAATATCTCAAAACCTGCGAAAATTCTCTAAACTGGGCACACAAGTTTGTACTTTTGAAATCACAAGAATCGACATACAAGGTTTTGCATTTACACCAACGAATTACCAGTACTTCATTTTCCATAATGTTTTCCAAAGCCTTTACTTTGTGGGGCTTCACAAGGTGTCATTATGTGGGATTGGATCAAAGACTGATGCTTTCTTTCCCGTGTCTGTTTGATGATGCAATTTAGAAATGAGCCAGGACCTGAAAAAGGGCCCTTATGACATTCAAGACTATTGTGTGTTTCCAGGGCCCCGTATTACTAAACATCTTACGATCAAGTTTTTGTGTAAACTGTGTAACAAGACATCTGATTGCACGAGAAATCCGACTGAGCCAATCAGGGCTGTTGTTACAAGTAATTATGCAAAAATCAAACTTACGATCGTTAGTAATACGGGCCCCTGATCATCCTATGTCTAAATGCAGCCATATTGTTATCGTACAGTAGTCACTTGACGTCGTGAAGAATCTTTATAGAACAAGAGTGGATCTAGATCAGACTGTGTATATGCAGGCTGATCTGGAACCATGTTGGTCCCAAATTCTATAAGGGCCCTTTTTCCAGATCCTGGTCTATATATATTGTTTTGCCTTCAATGTTGTTGCTTTTATTAACTAGCATAGTATTCTATAATTATGCCCCCTTTCGAAGAAAATGGGGGTATATTGTTTTGCAAGTGTCGGTCGGTCGGAAGGTCGGTCGGTCGGTCCGTAGGTCGGTCGGTCTGTCCGTAGACCAAACCTTGTCCGGAGCATAACTCGAAAAGTATTAAAGGTAGAATCATGAAACTTCATAGGTGGATAGATCTCATTATGGAGAGGTGCAGTGCACAAGAACCAGAACTCTGCCGATCAAATTTTTTGAGTTATTGCCCTTTGTTGATTTTATGACTTGATTCTTGTCCGGAGCATAACTCAAAAAGTATGTAAGGTAGAATCATGAAACTTTACAGGTGAATAGATCTCATTATGGAGAGGTGCAGTGCACAAGAACCGTAACTCTGCTGATAAAATTTTTTGAGTTATTGCCCTTTGTTGATTTTCAAACTTGATTCTTGTCCGGAGCATAACTCAAAAACTATGTAAGGTAGAATTATGAAACTTTACAGGTGAATAGATCTCATTATGGAGAGGTGCAGTGCACAAGAACCGTAACTCTGTTGATCATATTTTTTGAGTTATTGCCCTTTGTTGATTTTCAAATTTGATTATTGTCCGGAGCATAACTCAAAAAGTATGTAAGGTAGAATCATGAAACTTTACAGGTGGATAGATCTCATTATGGAGAGGTGCAGTGCACAAGAACCGTAACTCTGCCGATCAAATTTTCTGAGTTATTGCCCTTTGTTGATTTTATAACTTGATTCTTGTCCGGAGCACAACTCGAAAAATATGTAAGGTAGAATCATGAAACTTTACAGGTGAATAGATTTCATTATGGAGAGGTACAGTGCTTAAGAACCGTAACCCTGCCAATCAAATTCTTGGAGTTATTTCCCTTTGTTGATTTTTGCACTTAATTCTTAACCTTGCCTATATCTCATGTCCTTTTACACATACAGCCTTGATATCTCACACATAGATACCTCCTTTCAACATGGTTCACATTTAACCATGACCTTGGACCTTGTGACCATGACTTTGGAGTTTGACCTACTTTAAAAAAATTAAACCCGGCATATATCTCATAACCTTTTACAAAAACAGCCTTGATATTTCACACATGGACACATCTTACCAAGACCTTTCACAATTGACCATGACCTTGGACTTTGTGACCTTGACCTTGGGGTTTGACCTACTTTTAAAAAACTTTAACCTGGCCAATATATCATGTCCTTTTACACATACAGCCTTGATTTTTGACACATGGAAACCTCCGACCAAGACCTATCACATACGACTATGACCTTGGACCATGTGGCCTTGACCTTGGAGTTTGACCTACTTTTAAAAAAATTAAACTGGGCCTATATCTTATGTGCTATTACACAAACATACAGCCTTGGTATTTCACACATGGACACATCTTACCAAGACCTTTCACATTTGACCATGACCTTGGACCTTGTGACCTTGACCTTTGACTTTGACCTACTTTAAAAAAACTTTAACCTGGCCGATATATCAATTCCTTTTACACATACAGCCTTGATATTTGACACATGGACACCTACGACCAAGACCTTTCACATTTGACCATGACCTTGGACCATGTGACCTTGACCTTGGTGTTTGACCTACTTTAATAATACATTAACCTGGCCTATATTTCATGTCATTTTTAGCTCCACTGGCCGACAGGCCAGGGGGCTATTGTCATGGCGCTGTGTCCGTCGTGCGTCCGTCCGTCCGTGAAGTCCGTCCGTAAACTTTTCCTTTGAAAATCTTCTTCTCAAAAACTACCAGCTGGATTTCAACCAAACTTCACAGGAATGATCCTTGGGTGACCCTCTCTTAGATTCCTTCAAAGAATTCTGATTGAAGTAAAAAGCCTGGAGTTATCTGCCCTTGAATGTCAAAAATGGCCGTTTTGACTTTATTTTCACTCTAGCAACTACAAATATTGACCAATCAAGACAAAACTTGGACAGAATGATGATGACTAAAAGATCTTGCCTGGGTATAATTTTCAGCCTGATCTGAATTTTACACCATGAGTTATGTGCCCTTGAAATTGACAAAATTGCCATTTTCGGCTTTATTTTGACTTTGTTTTCACTTCAGTGATAACAAATATTAACCAATCAACACATAATTTGGACAGAATGTTGGTAACTATAAGATCTTGCATTGGTATAATTTTCAGCTTGATCTGAACTTTACATCATGAGTTACGTGCCCTTGAAATTGACAAAATTGCCATTTTCAGCTTTATTTTCACTTTTACAACCATTACTATCAATTAATTATTACAATTACTTTCAAAGAATTTTACTGACCATAAGATCTTACTTGCTTGAAATTTTCAGCTTGCTTGTTTGTGCAGCCTGAACCTTTGAAATTGCATTCAACAAGACAAACAATCAGGCCTGTGGAGCGCTTCCAGACCGCCAGGGCTGTCTAGTACATATACAGCCTTGATATTTCACGCATGGTCACTTCCAACCAAGATATTTCACTTTTGACCATGACCTTGGACCTTGACCTTGGAGTTTGACCTACTTTTAAAAAACTTAAACTAGGCCTATATCTCATGTCCTGATACCTATACAGTCTCAATATTTCACACATGGACACCTCCTACCAAGACCTTTCACATTTGACCATGACCTTGGCCTGTGTGACCTTGACCTTGGATTTTTACATACTTTTAGAAATCTTTAACCTAGCCTTTATCTTATGTCCTATTACACCTACAGCCTTGATATTTCACACATAGACACCTCCTACCAAGACCTTTCACATTTGACCATGACCTTGAATATTGCAACCTTGACCTTGGAGTTTGACCTACTTTTAAAAAGACTGAAACCAGGCATATTATATATCATGTCCTTTTACACCTACAACTTTGATAATTCACACATGGACACCTCCAACCAAGACCTTTCACATTTGACCATGACCTTGACCTTGGCATTTGGCCTACTTTTAAAAACTTTAACCTGGCCTATGTTTCATTTTACTTTTACATATACAGCTTTGATATTTCACACATAGACACCTCCTACCAAGACCTTTCATATTTGACCATGACCTTGGACCTTGTTAACTTGACCTTGGACTTTGACCTACATCAAATGTAGGCCCTTGAGGGGGCATATATGTTTTACAAACATCTCTTGTTCAAACTTGCTTCTGTTTTAGATTTGAGCTTGTGTTTATGACGTTTGGTAGTTTGTTTAAATATCCATGCATAGTGGTTAATATCATTATATTCTAGGAAAATTAATGCCATATCAAGTTATCAACAATTATGGCTCAGTGCGAAACGGTTGTAACTGCCTATATATTGTTTATAGGCAGTTACAACTGTTTCGCGCAGAGCCATCAATTATAGTTTTATTCATTATCACACACAATATTTTTTTTATTCGAGTGTATTCTATTTATAATAAAGTAGTATGTTTTGACTGTATTATAGTGCTTTGAATGTTTTGAATGGTTAGAATTTTGAAATGAATGGCTTTCTGAATCATTGAATAAAAGCAGGAATGGAATTATATGCAGGGCTCCGGAAAACCGACAAATTAACGGTCTGGACTGGATTTCGACTTCTGAGACCGATTGAAATCATCAAATTAACTTAAAAATCGGTCCAAAAATTTTCCACAATTCATAAAAATCATCATGAAAAGTAACAAAATCAAGGGTTTTACACTCGACCCCAAGATTAGGAGGTGACAGAAACCGATAATTAACCCGCAGGCATGCTGACAGTTACCTGAAGTTTCACGGATGAATGATCTCAGATTAAGGTCTTGCCAAACAATAGACTGGTTCCCGTCACTATGTTGTTCACATCGTCATACGAAGGGTACCAGTCAAGCCAAACACATCATGACATGTGAATCCGTCCTTTGAATTTTCTATTCTCCCAACCCGTTTTCTGTTACAAATTGATCACGTGAGCTTACTCTTTTTTCCAAATAAGGCAACAATTACGATGGTTTGTTTACAAACTGTGCGCGAGACACCAAGCAGGTGCGTGATTATGAGAGATGACGTATCAAGGTTTCAGTTGATGTCTGCAAATTTAAACCTTTCCGAAATTGTTGTGGAAGTTGAAAATTCATCCACAGAATAGTCCAGTAGATTCTATTTATCGAGAGTCGAAGGTACATTCACAAATACACGAAGGAAAAGAAAGCAATGAAACACATTCGTAGATTTATCTACTTAGCGTGTCACTAGCGAGATTACTGGCGACCGTAGCAGACATAAATTAGTTAATACATACTCGGTTTACTCCTTCGTTTCTTGTTCAATTAATATTTTTTTCTTCATCTGGACATAAAAATCCACATTTGAACAACAAATAAGCATCATGACGTAAATGCGATTTATGACGTAAATACGATTTACACGAGGGAGGTAATTGGATCCGTTTGACCTATTTCGGATCACGTGATGTTTTATAGTTGGGGAACATCTCAAACACTCCGCGTGTTTAAACAAGAGGACCATGATGGTCCTTAATCGCTCACCTGCACCTAGATAGAATGAAAGTCCCAATGTTTTCAAGTTCAAGAGCACATAATTTAAGATGCGAGATTATGATCCAGCTGAAAACTGCTTTCATAATCTAGAATGATCAATATTTGTAGCTGTTGCAGTAAAAACAAAGTGGAAGAAAACAACAATTTTGTCATAGTAAAGGGCACATAACTCTGTTCTGCTAAAGATATTCTCATCAACATTATGTCCAAGTTTTTTTATTGGTTAATATTTATTGCTGTTTGAGAGAAAACAAAGTCGAAAACGGCAATTTTGTAAACCCCCCCCCCCCCCAGGGCACACAACTCTGTTTTTTTAGTCCAATCAATCTGACAAATTAAAACATTTATTTTAAAATATTATGGTCACCAATATTGCGACCGAGATGTGCCTTAATTGGTCCATATTTGTTTGTTAGAGAGAAAATAAAGTCAAAAACGGTAATTTTATGAAATTAAAGAGCCAATAACTCTTGTTTTTCTGGCCAAATCAAGCTGAAAATGTAACTCATAAAGGATCTTATGGTCACTAATATTTTGGCCAAGTTTTGTCTTGATTAGTCAATAAATGTAGATGCTACAGTGTAAACAAAGTCTAAAACAGCAATTCTGTCAAATTCAAGGGCACATAACTCAAGACTTTCTGCTCCTATCACATTTAAAATCAAACTCATCCAAGATCTTATAGTTACCAACATTGTGGCAAAATTTTGTCTTGATTGGTCAATATTTGTAGATGCTAGAGTGGTAACAAAGTCAAAACTAGCCATTTTTGTGGTTCAGGGGCACATAACTCCGGACTTCCTAGTCCGATCTGATTCAAAATCAAACTCATCCGAGAACTTATGGTCATACATGTTTTGACAAAGATTGGTTAAGATTGGTCAATATTTGTAGATACTAGAGTGGTAACAAAGTCAAAACAAGAGGCCCAAGAGGGCCTGAATCGCTCCACTGGTTAATTAAAGTCGAAGAATTATCCCATGATTTCTTGTAAGCCTTACACAGCGGCAGCCAAAGTCTGATAAGCCCCTTTCTCCCTGCCACGGCCACATTTTTTTGACAAATATAAAAATTTGCGAACAAATTTTAAAAAGAACGACTAAAGGACATTCCTGCAAAGTTTGGTTCAATTGGGCACACTGGTTGATTTTTTAAGCATTTTCTTATGACTTCTTTAAGTCTGATACAGAGCTCCAGATAATTTTTTGAGGCAAGGGGTATTTACCCCTCAGAATTTTTTCCAATGCGTATTTCCAGATAATTTTTTGAGGCAGGGCGTATTTACGTTCTTGTTCGGGAAAGGACTAAAATAAACAGGAACATCCGACCAGAACGACCCACTTTTATTTTCGGGTTCGAGGCCATCTAACCGCGGTATGTTTCTGACCATCGAGGTTTTTTTTCTGAACAAGATTACCATCGTGTGCTATCTTTGCCTGTAGGGCCATTTCAGAACGAATATTGGCAAAAATCGCTTAAAGTTACGATCTGCTCAGCAGTGGATTTAACTCGTTTGCCGGTTTGAAAAGACAACAAACACCTTCGAGTTACCATTTACGATTTACGGATTGACGCAAATGGTCTGTTAAATCGGGTAACGATTTGCTTTCACGGAGATAGCCGATTGATTGAAATTCAAACAAATACAACACTCGGCATCATTCGGTAGATCTACGGAATAGCCGACTGTCGCTCGGCTGGTCACAGTGGTGACGTAATTGGTATTCCCCAATTATTCAAGACTGTAATTGGCTGATTAAAGTTGTAATAGATATCGGATAGCTGACTGCCGTAACCTATTTTTTACAGTCAAAAAGTTTGTGTTAATTGTTGGAAATTCCTAGTGTATGTTTTTTCTCGACATTTTCCGATCTTGATACGCTAACTGGCAATTATCAAATGCGTTTTCATTATTTTGAATGCGTATTTGTACGCAGTTTTATAAAAGTTAATGCGTATTCAGACCAAATCAATGCGTGTTTTACGCAAATACGCATCCTATCTGGAGCTCTGCTGATAAGCCCCTTCCTCCCTGCCACGGCCACATTTTTTGACAAATGTAAAAATTTGTGAATAAATTTTGAAAAGGGAGACTCAAAGAACATTCCTGCAAAGTCTGGTTCAATTTGGCCCTATGGTTGATTTTTAAAGAATTTTCTTATGATTTCTTTAAGTCTGATAAGCCCCTTTCTCCCCGCCACAGCCACATTTTTTGACAAATATAAAAATTTGTGAACCAATTTTGAAAAGAATGACTCAAGGCACATTCCTGCCAGGTTTGGCTCAAATTGGCCCAATGGTTGATTTTTTAAGAATTTTCTTATGGTTTCTTGAAGTCTGATAAGCCCCTTTCTCCCTGCCACGGCCAAATTTTTGATAAATGTAAAAATTTGGTTACAAATTTTTTAAAAGAATGACTCAAGGCACATTCCTGCCAGGTTTGGTTCAAATTGGCCCAATGGTTGATTTTTTAAGAATTTTCTTATGATTTCTTTAAGTCTGATAAGCCCTTTTCTCCCTGCCACGGCCACATTTTTTGACAAATGTTAAAAACTTGTGAACAAATTTTGAAACGAATGACTCAAGGCACATTCCTGCCAGGTTTGGTTCAAATTGGCCCAATGGTTGATTTTTAAAGAATTTTCTTATGAATTCTCTAAGTCTGATAAGCCCCGCCCTGCCACGCCCACATTTTTTGATGAATCAAAAATTCGCGAACAAGTTTTGAAAAGGGTCACCCAAGGAACATTCCTGCCAAGTTTGGTCAAAATTGGCCCGCTGGTATAAGAGGAGAAGATGTTTAAAGAAAAAGTTAACGGACGCACGGACACACGCACGGACGCACGACGGACACAACGCCATGACAATAGCCCGCTGGCCTTCGGCCAGTGGAGCTAACTAGCAATTTTTGACGTTCAAGAAACATAACTCCGGAATTCCTTGTCCGATCTGATTCAAAATCAAACTCATCCGAGAACTTGTGGTCATACATGTTTTGACAAAGATTGGTTAAGATTGGTCAATATTTGTAGATACTAGAGTGGTAACAAAGTCAAAACTAGCCATTTTTGACGTTCAAGGGCACATAACTCTGGACTTCCTGGTCCGATCTGACTCAAAATCGAACTCATCCGAGAACTTATGGTCATACATGTTTTGACCAAGTTTGGTCAAGATTGGTCAATATTTGTAGATGCTAGAGTGGTAACAACAAATTGTGGACAGACGGACGGACGGATGGACGGACAGACGGACGGACGGACAGACGGACGACGGACAAAAAGTGACCACAATAGCTCACCTTGAGCACTTCGTGCTCAGGTGAGCTAAAAACAAACAAGGAAAAAAAAAAAAAAAAAAAACTTCAGATATCACCTTACAGCGATTTCATTATTTCAAGTATAGAGTGATTAAATTATTTGTAATTCCCAACATAACATAGACGAAACTGCCGAAAGTGCCTAATGCAGTTAGGACGTTTTCACGAAGTGAAAGTAGATATTCGTCACAAGTTTTCGTGTATCTTTCACTCGATCTACAGATCACAATAATTTTAGTTTGATCATCGGTAATGGAAACATAGAAAAGATGGTAGCCCAAACTATTCTTTAAGGACAGATCCTCCAGTTGTTACTGCGCAACTCACTGCGCATATCCTAAAAAACGAAATTAAGCTGTTTCAGTAATTGGCCTTTTCAGCAAATGTATTCTTTTACATTTAGTTAATGTTTGGTTGATAAATGACACGACCCTTTTCGGTTATTTTAATTTTCTCTGTTTGGTCAATTAAAGTGTAATAGTACTCGGATGGTACATTTCGCTTTCTGTTACGCGTTCCACATTTGGCGTTAGCGATAGCAAACGGAGCAACAAAAGCAAAGTGGTGTCTTTATGAGCTAGTCTGCTTCAGATGGGCACAAAAGATGACACTTTTTATTATCTAAAGCTGGTAATAAGGAAGAAAATGGATAAAAGTAGTGAAACAATTTCGGACAGAGCTGCAAAAAGTAAACCAAATTTTACTTATAACTAAGAAAAACGCTTGGTTTGATATATTTTTCTTTGTTTGTTTTTGTAGGTATGACCAAGTACTATGTCTATACCAAAAAAGAAAAAATTCTTACCGCTGGAATATTTTTTATTATCAGAAACGTTGCGAAAAAAGAGCAATTTCAACTACTTTTGAAAGAATGTTTTACTAAAAATTTCAAAATTATCACTAAATTTTCCCAAATTGATACTCATTTAGACAGAATAAAACATATTGAACACAATAAAGACTTATTTATGTAATGATAGTCATTTCGAACACCTTTGCTGCGGGTATTTAAGGGATACCTCATTTTTGCAATTTTAGACAAGAGTAGTCTCCCTTGAAATCCAATAACTATTTAATTCGCTTGGTGACCTATAGTTTTTAAGTCATTTTTTTACTTCACATATATTCAAATTTCAGTACAGAAAAAATAAAAAAATTCTTACCGTAGGAAATAAATGGAGGATCTGTCCTTAAACAGGAAAGATATGAAAAATTATGAGTGTGTTCGGGGTGTCCTATTTTGATTTTGGTCCTGCTGCATGAGCGGGGGGGTGGGGGGGGTGGGTCGGGGGGTAAACCTGGACCGATTCAGATTTCGAAATTTCCGGAGCCCTGATTATATGTATTTTGAATAATGTATTTATTTGAATGGAATGATGGAATGGAATAAGGGATTATTTCTGGTTAAGGTTAACCCTTTTAGCCCAAACAAGACCTGGTGTTGAAGTCCCTGATATAAGTGGCAGAGGAAAACATTGAGGCAAAAGAAGAAAATTCTGATACCAGCATTTTCTCCTTTTGCCTCAATGTTTTCTGTGCTATAAATTTCACCAATGCCACTTTGAGTGACATTGATTTTGTTGTCTGCAGCAGGTTTCAAATTGGGCCATCCTAAAATGTTGTCGTTTGGGAAAGGATTAAATTTGTAAGAAAATAAAATCCTTTGTAAAGGATAAGTTTTCATAATTGTAGGGAGGGAAGAAAGATTTGATTTCAGTGATAATAACTACTTTTCTACAAACTCAAATTTTTGTATCACTAAAATAGAAATAAAACTTATCTCTATCTCAAGTAACAAACTGTATTTTCCTCAAAAGTTGCCTTGATAAAATGGATGCATTGCAAATTGCTATAAAATAAGTGAAAAAGAACTTAACAAGAGTTGAACAGCTTTTTTACGTAAAGATCTATGTTGGGGGAACAGTCCACATTGTTTCTGTTACAGAAAGGGTTAAAAGCAAAAAAATCACAGTGAGAAAAGAACAATATGAAAGCTATCAGCAATTTCTTTTTTTTCCTAGATGTTTTTGGTATGTCAAAATAAGAGATTGTTTGGGAAAAGGATACATTTAGTTTTTCTATACTGCCCTTTCGTTATTGCTTCCTTGAAAAGATAATTTAATTTACGGTACAATATTTGACATGTATTTTACATACCACGTAATTTGAACATCAGTGAACTGTGACCGTTTACGTATAATAGTAACTTGAAGTCACACCCTGTCTGATGTATCGTATTCAACATTTGTGCACTCTTCAAGACAAATAAAAATTTTTTATTGTCCAAAATATATTGTTAAACCGAAGTTACCGTGGGCTGTGAATATTTATATACAAATGTAATGGTTTGCAATATTGATAATAATGAGGGCACAGTAACTTCGGTTCAACAATACAATTAAACCAATAATTTGATTAAATAATCAACATTTTGATTGATATTCAGGTGATCAGATTATCGATAATCAGTAGCCACGTCCACTTTTAGGCAGATGGCAAAATTTTACACTGGTACTTAGGCAGATGGCAAAATTTTACACTGGTACAAATTTAAAGATGTTGCAGATGACAACAACAAGTGAATAAAACTTATTTTTTTGTTGTTTCTTTTAGAATAGTATTTTGTCGGTGTTATTCTTAAACCACACAACTACAGCTTGATTATGAGATTTTATAACAACACCTATGGTTTATCAAAACACAACGGTAAACCCGGTCTGTTTTAGCCAGTCTGTTCATTGCTATTTGGACCAGCCTGAATAGCAAGGAATCTTGTGCTAAAAATAGACTGGGTTTAACCTTCATGTTTTAATAAACCGTTGGTGTTGTCATAAAACCTTGTAACTATGGCTTGAATCAAGCCATAGTCACGAGATTTTATTACAACACTGACGATATACTATTGTTTGTCCGAAATTAAGCCACTGATAACTAGATAAAATCATTCCCTATATTTATCTCCTGGGAAAGAGTTAACAAAATGTTGTATCAAAGTTAAGGGTTTTTCATTTAAAATGTATGGTAGATTTGTTCTGTGTGTTTCATGCTACACTGATTTGATAGTTCGAAATCTAATTTTTCAACAAACTATTTTTGTGCTCGAGGTGTTAAAAATGAATGGAATTAGTTAGAATAATGTGTACAAATTAGTATCTTTATTTGGATTTTTTTCAAGTCATTCAAGGATTTGTCATACATGTATTTAAGTTTTGATGTTTGGCAAAGGGTTAAACATTGTCTGTATTAATATCTTGATTTTGAGGTTATTCGATTAATTCATAGTGCAGTAACTGTTGGTAGTGCATCCGTCTCTCAATCATGAGGCCTTCTAGGTTTTATTGGCTTTGAATTTAACCAATTACCAAACGACAAAATTTCAAGCTTGTCCAAAATGAAAAAAGTTCCAATTTTACTGTGATAAAATTTCCAAATTTTACAACTTATGGGTACAAAACATTGTGGGAAATGAAGATGTCACAAGCAATTTCTTCATTTTCCACAATGTTTTCCAAAGCCTTTATCTTGTTTGGCTTCAAAAGGCATCACTGTGAGATAATGGGTTAATATCCTTTCTAACAATATGTCCTTTACCAATGGTATTTCATGAATGGGAGAGTAGATGGAGGCTCCGAAATATTTGTTGTTGTTGTACTGGTGAGAGAAACGATAGGAATCTATGTTTAGGTGCCCCAATTGCGTGATATCAAAGATAATTATATTGTAAATGCCCAAAAATTTTGTGCATTAATGTCTGTTGAGATCAAATTTCTTTAAGTGACAAAACCAGTTATCTTGACCAGGAAGTTAGTATATGACAGTGGGGTATTGTCTTACCTAACCATTTCCCATCTGACATTTTAGTCATAGATTTAGTCTGCAGACAAAAAAAAATCGTGAACAACAAGACCAATGAAAATAAGAAAGTTTTCATTGCTATGAGTAAATATAAGGAGGAATAGTAAGAAATGATGGTTATCATTGTTTTACATCCTGAATTTTTCAGTTGGTGAAATAAAATTGTAAAACAGTACTGCCTTTGAATGTTAAAGGTGTAAAAATCATCAAGGTGTGTTAAGGTTTGAGAAATTAGCATACAATAAAATTGAATTGAGTTGAACATCAACATTCAACAATTTTCATGTGTCTGGAAGGTCATAATATGTTACTGCTAATTGGTTGTCTGTCTGTATGTCTGTCTGTCCATTATGATAATATCCTTTCGTCTGTTATTGAAATATTGGCAGGAATACGAGTTCAGTCTCTATTTCTCCATATTTTATGATAGGAAAGAAAGTTTTATCTTGTAAGAAAACGTCTATCAGTTCAAATAAAAGATAGCAAGTTTCGGCCATTTTCCTCATAGTAATTCAAGTTTGGGATACATGTATTTGACAGTACAAGACTGTACTAATCTAAAGCCTTTCTTACAACCCACTGTACGTCTTTATAAATCGTATGTCTTTGGAGATTTTTAAATCGCACAATTTATACCGACGCACAGCAGGTTGTAAGAGAGGCTCATTTTGAAGTATTGTCCGGTCAATTCTTTGCTTCGTGTAGTCTGCGTTGTGGTTGCGTCCAGCAAAATCGTATGTTGCATGTGCGTGCATCGCACGACTATGCCTACATTTTAGACGCAGACTGCACGCAGGAGCATGTACAGAGAGGCTTAAATAATGTACATTTTTGGATTAGCAATCTAAAAAAAGGGACTTCCATATACAACTTACAAGGAATTAATAAAGCTATAAAATATTACAAAACAGCAATTTCTTCATTTTCTCAATGTTTTCCTAAGTCATTTCTGGCTAATTTCATCATAAGGTAAATGTACTTTAAATTCACATCATGCAACCATGCAAACCATTAAGATTGCAAATGAGAATCACCTTACCGGTAATTTGTCTTGGAATAACTGTTTTGATGACACATATAAAGGGAAAAGAAAGGTTTATTTTTAACTTGAGAGTTTTATTAATCCATGTAGATGAGATACTGATTATCTTATTATGGGCAAATGATAAATGACTTCCAGGTAACCTTACTGGTCATAAACTGGATTTTTACACATTTGTAAAATTGTTATCGGCATGCCTTGATCTTTATACTGCCTTAGTCTTTGTTATGAGGCTTTGTTTTAATAAAAAATATTGTACTTCCATCATCATGACATGAACAATTTCTACAGTTTCTACAAGACTTTAAACCGTGATCTGTTGCAGACAAAAAATCTAGCTTTTCTCTTTTGATGAAATAAGAAATGACAAAGAATTATTGAAACAAGAGGGCCATTGGCCCTGAAGCGCTCACCTGACAGGCCCATAGGAAGCAATTTCATTTTGGGAGGCTATAGACTCTATCCTAAATATTGGGGGGGGGGGGGGGGGGGGGTGGGGGCTAATTGGGATTTCCCCAAAATTTTAAGTGTAAAATTAAGAAAAATTGGCATTTTTGGCCAACTTTGGAAGAGTTTAGCCCCCTAGCCCCCCCTGTTCCTACGGGCCTGCCTGACATAATAGCTTTCTGTATATGGTGTGTCTGAGCCTCCAAAATGATCACATTTTACTAAGATTTGTGGCCTGTATAAGATAATCATTCTGACAAATTTTCAGCTTGATTGGGCAAAAAAAAAATCCCCAAGACTGGACCCCATGACCTAGTTTAGGACCCCAGATGACCAAATTTTGAAATTGTCCGAGATTTTATCAAGATTATTATTCTGACTAGGCTGATTGGGCATAAAATGTGGTCTCTAGAGTGCAAATAAAGTTTTTTCTTAAATTTGACCTAGTGACTTAGTTTTTGACCCCAGATGACCCAATTTCAAACTTTTTGTACATTTCATCAAGACAATTATTATGAGCTAATTTCAGGTTGATTGGGCAAAAAAATGGGCTTCAAGGAGTACAAACCAGGTTTGAACCTGTGACCTAGTTTTTGACCCCAGATGACCCAATTTCAAACTTGTCCAAGATTTCACCAGGACAATCATTCTGAGCCAATTTCAAGTTTATTGGGCAAAGAATGTGGCCTCTAGAGTGCACACAACGTTTTTCTAACATTTGACCTCATTACCTAGTTTTTGACCCCAGATAACCCAATTTCAAACTTGTCCGATATTTCATCAAGACAATCACTCTGGGCAAATTTCAGGTTGATTGGGCAAAAAATGTGGCATCTAGAGGGCACACAAGGTTTTACTAAGATTTGACCCCGTGACCTAGTTTTTGACCCCAGATGACCCAATTTCAAACTTGTCCGAGATTACATCAAGACAATCATTCTGAGCAAATTTCAGGTTGATTGGGCAAAAAATGTGGCCTCTAGAGTGCACACAAGGTTTTTCTAAGATTTGACCCCATGACCTAGTTTTTGACCCCAGATGACCCAATTTCATACTTGTCCGAGATTTCATCAAGACTATCATTCTGAGCAAATTTCAGGTTGATTGGGCAAAAATGTGGCCTCTAGAGTGCACACAACGTTTTTCTAACATTTGACCCCATGACCTAGTTTTTTACCCCAGATGACCCAATTTCGAACCTGTTTGAGATTTTATCAAGAAAATCATTCTGATCAATTTTCAGGTTGATTGGGCAAAAAATGTGGCCTCTAGAGTGCACACAAGGTTTTTTTAAGATTTGACCCAGTGACCTAGTTTTTGACCCCAGATGACCCAATTTCAGACCTGTCCGAGATTTTATAAAGAAAACTATTTTGATCAATTTTCAGGTTGATGGGGCAAAAAATGTGGCCTCTAGACTGCACACAAGGTTTTACTAAGATTTGACCCAGTGACCTAGTTTTTGACCCCAGATGACCCAATTTCGAATCTGTCCGAGATTTTATCAAGAAAATCATTCTGATCAATTTTCAGGTTGATTGGGCAAAAAATGTGGCCTCTAGAGTGCACACAAGGTTTTTCTAAGATTTGACCCAGTGACCTAGTTTTTGACCCCAGATGACCAAATTTCAAACCTGTCCGAGATTTTATAAAGAAAACTATTCTGATCAATTTTCAGGTTAATTGGGCAAAAAATGTGGCCTCTAGAGTGCACACAAGGTTTTACTAAGATTTGACCCAGTGACCTAGTTTTTGACCCCAGATGACCCAACTTCAAACTTGTCCGAGATTTCACCAAGACAATCATTTTTGAGCAAATTTCAGGTTGATTGGGCAAAAAATGTGGCCTCTAGAGTGCACACAAGGTTTTTCTAACATTTGACCCCTTGACCTAGTTTTTGACCCCAGATGACCCAATTTCAAACTTGTCCGAGATTTCATCAAGACAATCATTCTGAGAAAATTTCAGGTTGATTGGGCAAAAAATGTGGCCTCTAGAGTGCACACAAGGTTTTCCTAAGATTTGACCTCGTGACCTAGTTTTTGACCCCAGATGACCCAATTTCAAACTTGTCCGAGATTTCATCAAGACAATCATTCTGAGCAAATTTCAGGTTGATTGGGCAAAAAATGTGACCTCTAGAGTGCACACAAGGTTTTTCTAACATTTGACCTCATGACCTAGTTTTTGACCCCAGATGACCCAATTTCAAAATTGTCCGAGATTTCATCAAGACAATCATTCTGATCATTTTTCAGGTTGATTGGGCAAAAAATGTGGCCTCTAGAGTGCACACAAGGTTTTTCTAAGATTTGACCCCGTGACCTAGTTTTTGACCCCAGATGACCCAATTTCAAACCTGTCTGAGATTTTATCAAGAAAATTATTCTGATCAATTTTCAGGTTGATTGGGCAAAAAATGTGGCCTCTAGAGTGCACACAAGGTTTTACTAAGATTTGACCCAGTGACCTAGTTTTTGACCCCAGATGACCCAATTTCAAAGTTGTCCGAAATTTCATCAAGACAATCATTTTTGAGCAAATTTCAGGTTGATTGGGCAAAAAATGTGGTCTCTAGAGTGCACACAAGGTTTCTCTAAGATTTGACCCCGTGACCTAGTTTTTGACCCCAGATAACCCAATTTCAAACTTGTCCGAGATTTCATCAAGTCAATCATTTTGAGCAAATTTCAGGTTGATTGGGCAAAAAATGTGGCCTCTAGAGTGCACACAAGGTTTTTCTAAGATTTGACCCCGTGACCTAGTTTTTGACCCCAGATGACCCAATTTCAAACTTGTCCGAGATTTTATCAAGACAATCATTCTGAGCAAATTTCAGGTTGATTGGGCAAAAAATGTGGCCTCTAGAGTGCACACAAGGTTTTTCTAATATTTGACCCCGTGACCTAGTTTTTGACCCCAGATGACCCAATTTCGAACTTGTCCGAGATTTCATCAAGACAATCATTCTGAGCAAATTTCAGGTTGATTGGGCAAAAAATATGGCCTCTAGAGTGCACACAAGCCAAAGGTTGACGCACGACGCACGACGGACGACGGACGACTGACGACGGACGACGGACGACGGACACAGCGGTATCACAATACCTCACCATGAGCACTTTCGTGCTCAGGTGAGCTAAAAAGGTGAAATTAAAGAAAAAAAGCCGAAAAGTTGGTTTACAAAGAAAAGGAAAAAATGTTATTTTCAGCATTTTGTACTTTTTACCTCAAACCTGTCTCGATCTATCTCTTATAAGGGGCAATAAAATTGTCATTTAATGATAACTGGTCAAATATCTTCAAATAGGTATTCAAAATGTGAGTGGTAAACTTGATTGTGGTAGAGTGTTGATTTCAAAATGACCTGAAGTTGAAGAAAACAGTAATTTTGTATTTGGTCTGTGGTAGTGCAGAATAAGTGATGGAAGGAGACTTTAGTTGAGCAATTGTGGAAGTATAAGTTAGTTTGTGAATGGATAGTTAATCATGAAACTATGATTAGCTGCTGATGTGTGGAATAAGATTATGGATATTAAAGTTAGGGATTAGCTAACATGTCTCTTTGCCTCTGGTGGAAGGCAAGAAATCAGAAGAAAAAGAACTTAAATAATACAGGTAACACTTTCTTTTATTATGTATGTTAGTGTCTTACCTTTGTTCCTGTTAAAATTGCAGACTTCACCTTTGCTTGTAACTAAGTAGATGGTACTCAACACTAATGAAACATAAACAAAAGTGTATTTCTTATATTAAGATTGTTATTGTTGTATTTGCAATGTTTATGTTATTGTTGTTACTATTATTGTTGATATTCATATTCCTACAGACAGGGAGCAGGTCCAGGTTGCGCTGGCTCAGGATCCGAGCAGACCGGCAGACACCAAGAAGTCCAGGCAGCCCCTGACACCCAAACAACCTAAACAACCCAAACCTCCTACCTCAGGGTCAAAAGCCCCTGTTTCAGGGTCAAAAGCTCCCAAAAAGCCACCCTCAAAGTCACCAAATATCAAACAAGAGAAGAAAAAATCTGGATCAAAATTAAAACATTCAAACTCAACTTCTGATATTTCATCAAAACCCTCTTTAAAAGCAAAGAAATCTTCAAGTGCGAGTAATTCTCGATCTACCTCTCCTTTACCAAAAATAGAAGTAACTTATGAAAATGTTGGTGACTTTGACCTTGGGAATGACCCCAGGACTGACCTTGACCATGACCCTGTTTATGATAATGCAGTGGGTGTTCAGGCTCGTTGTTTTGATTTATCGGAGTTGCGAGAAGTTGACGGTAATTCTGACTTCTAGAGATTGTGCATGAGGACTCGGTACAGCATGTCTTCTTACAGAGATGTACATATAGCGGGGGTAATGGCTTTTCAAAATACAAAATATCCTTCAATGTTTGTCAAATAGTGGGTAGATTCTACTTACTCATTTGAATTGTCACACTGGTATGAGTTAACGTGCCTGACACCGTACACAACGTAGTGGGACCGGAACCGTAACGTGGATGGGACCGCGAAAAACATGGCGGAAAGTGACAGTGCAACACCAGTGAGTACATTAAAACATAGCTAACTAAGTTCATCACGTCTATTTTATAAGGAAACTTGTCTTACGGAGTGTGAGACATATTTGTTCAAGTCTCCGTACAAGTTGTTAGTCTGAAAGTTATTCCGTTTTCACGTTTAACTGAAAAAAGTTCGGCCCATGCCATTGATTTCTGACGAAAACTCTCTAGATTGGTCATAAATGCTATCAAAATAGATGAAAGGCACGTTGTCATTTGCAAAGACCTTATCCTCTGGACACGCAATAATGAATAAATAGTCAATCTGGTCATAATCTGCTAAAAATCGAATAAGGTCGGCAAAACTATGACATTTTCTATTACAACGATCTCCGGTGCCATTTTCACTACAACGATAATGAGTCCGTCCCCTTTTTATGCATTGTAGAAAACCTTTTTAGGCCATTTTTAAAATCGCTTTAAAACCAGTATGCT
The DNA here is from genome assembly GCA_963680895.1 of Fragum sueziense. NCBI lineage: Eukaryota > Metazoa > Mollusca > Bivalvia > Cardiida > Cardiidae > Fragum > Fragum sueziense. The sequence goes on along the minus strand of OY804599.1, from coordinate 7,708,678 downwards.
TACTTTAATGTAATCAAATATTATCCTAATACTTTCAGATGCATATTTACATTTTCCCATCGTGACTGTAGAAGTACATGTATATCTGGAATATGAAAAAAATAATTAGATTTTTTATCATATGTGATCAAGTTAAAGCCGCTATATCTGTCAAAAAACCTGCCAATTTGCAAAAAAAGGGGGTTTGCAGTATTAAAGTATGAGCAAAAAGATGCAGAAAGACCGTATTTCAAGCGAGTAACCATGCGCTGTTTACCCACAATAAGCGCATGTATATTAAGATTCTAACTTTCCACGGCGCTGAAAAGTTTGATGGGTGTTTACAATTGTGTCTATGTATAGATTTATATATCATATATTTCGGTTACCTGCAGCCGTAAATATTCGTTTATAGTCGGGTGATCATGTGATACAGAGGTATCTAATAAAAGTGACACGTCACGCTAAAAGGGACCTTACGGGAAGTTCATAAAACAAAATTTTGAGAAACGACTCATACTAAGCAGACGTAAACTAGATGTCGCATTTAGAAAATGAACACTTAGTAAGATAGAGAAATTATTCAAGGCCCAGAAAATTACCTACGAGTTATGAGTCTCGAATCTTGTCAGTCTGCGCAGTCCGCACACAGGCTGGATATTGTCTATACTTTTATACTTTGCAGAAGGTTCCTCTTTAGTGCGACGGGTAAAAATTTTGAAACATTTCGATTTTCACGGGATTTCAGCACGTGCCTGGGCTGCGTTCAGTAGACAAACTGTTAGCTAACGTTACCAACATTCGCAACTTCTTTCACGCAAATTTCACAGAATTGACCGAGTATTCCGCATGAAACGGCTAACAGTTAGCTAACGTTTTGTCTTACTGAACGCAGGGCTGGTTACGAATAAATGTTCAACTCTTTCCCAAAATGACAAAAAATAAAACTCTTCTCAATTGAAATCGTTTGAAGACTGCATAACCAATGACATTGGAAATGTGAATTATTTACGATATGACATAGAAAATATTTAGATAATAGGAGAGACTGCTAACAATTAACATTCCTTTCTTTTGTCTCTATGTTTCCTGTGTTTTTGCAAAAAGGAAGTCCAAAGCAGGTCTTGTATGGGAAAGGGTTAACCAGTTATTTTAATAATCATGCCTCACTGTTTCCCAAACGTCAATTAGTTCGATATTCTATTTTGAAAGTTTTAAACACGACAAACTATGCACGTTAAAGGGACATTTCATTCCAATTTCAATTTTTAAAGTATGTCTTGATGCCACGATTGGTTATTCTAATGAGTATAAATACTATTAGTTTTTTTTAAGTTGTTGCAAATAAGCGAGAAACACGCATTTAAAGTTGAGACATAATCGATAAATTGCATATAAATCCGAACTGTTGTCCACAACAATTTGTTCAATTTTAACACAAAGATATAAATTTCTCGTAAACGGCGCAATATTTTGGCTTGAAATTTTCAGAATTTTCATAAGGAAATATGCTCTTTCAGATAAAAATAAAAGTAAAATTTATGACAAAAAATTCTGAAATGTCACTTTAAGATAGGATTTGTAGAATTAAATAAAACTGAGAAAATATCTAAGCAACTAGGGGAATTGCTTGTTATCAAGACTTTCTCCTATTAGCTCAATGTGTTCTCAATCCCTTCTTATGATGACATCAAAACAAGGTTATAATTGGGAAAGGGTCAGTTAGATTCTACACGTCATGCTAAAGCGTGATTCTATGAAGCCAACAGAAGACCATATTTCGAGAGACAGATCACATTTAGCAAGCGCCAACGATATCCGTATTTAGATAATAATATATAGTGTGATAGGAAAAACATGTAAATCCAGAGTGTCAACTTAGTGTCAACAGTTTCGATCCTGATCAGTCTGTGCTTTTCTCGAAGACTGTTTAGGGTTGCTACAAACTTCCCAAAAGGTTCCCTTTAAAGAGACATGTCACATTTTTAAATTTTTACTGTTTATTCTTTGACGTCATTCCACTCGATTTGAAAATAGATTCCGTAGACGCTCGCTTTTAACCGCTCAAGACTCGGATAATTCCGACTCGCCCTTGACATTGTAAACATGACATACTGACATTCATTGCAAGAAAGGGAAAATGTACCAATGTACCATTCTTTCACTGGTTTTATTGGTTTTATGCAGTTGGAATAGGCTTTGTTCATATCATCAGATGATAAGATCTCGGTAACAGAAAAACTTCAATCGTGACAACCATAGCGGCTTTAAGGGCGTTGAGAACATTGATAGCTCAGGGAATTAGTATAAGTAGGGGTTATGCCATTGCTGATCGGTGGACATGATTTGAAGATAATATCAACTCGAAAAGGGTGGGGTTGAGTACTCTATGCACATACAAAACCTGAACTGACTGACATTTTCAGAAAATGAATAGAGAAAGATTTAGAATTTGAAAATAAATAGAGAACGAAATAGAATTTTTCAAATATACGGAGAACACTCAAAGAAGGATCTGTGTTGTTACCATTATCGTTGTATACCAATCGTTAACAGGGTTCGTTGTAATAGCAATTGTGCCTTAACAGCCCTTATTTGTCGGTATTGTTGGTTTAATTTCATTATATGTAAAATATGTTACGAACACTAACTTAAATGTTCTATCTTTCATCCAGATAGCCATGTTCATTGCTATCATGGAGTACTTTATATCCAATTTACACCCAAACTCTTCGAAACCAACACCACACACGTGACTTTTTTAACCATAACTTCAACATCCAGCAAATGTTCGTCAAACCAATTTACAGATTTATATATCCACATATGAGACACTCCGTAAGGCACATGGGCAATGTCTTTGTGGACGATAACATTTGGAAAAATCATGTTTATGTACTCACACTCGCTACTCAGTCGCTGCCCGCCATGTTTTTCGCGGTCCCATCCACGTTACGGTTCCGGTCCCACTACGTTGTGTACGGTGTCAGGCACGTTAACTCATACCAGTGTGATTGTCTCTTTGAAGGTCTGAGATAGGGTCTTTAGGGCAATTCAAAATGAGTAGATCTACAAACAATGTAAGGTTTTGATTTGTAATTAAAAAGAAAAAGAATGACCCCTATCTGTATCTCTGTTCTTTAATAGCATTGTGATGGTTGTTATGAACTGGGCTATGACAAAAGGGCTAGTGTAGCATTTGAGATTGCCATGGATCCTGATCAGCATTTAATTTTATTAAGATACTGGTCCATGATCAATGCTCTATCATAATGTGCCACAATAAATGGTGAAGGCATGAGTATCTTGATCAGACCGCATCTCAGATGCCACAAGGCCATTTTCCATATACCAGCTTATATGGAATGGAGAATGTTTTCTCCTTTTACCAAATTGTTTTCAGGGGTCTTTTTTTGATTTTACTTGATCAGGGTAATTATACATTGAAAGTTTGGTACAGGGTTATATTTGCATTTTTGTGGGGTTATTTACATTTTGCAGAAAATTGAGTCAATTAGAATAAGGGCTTAGCACTTTGATTTATGCATTTCTATCATTTTCTTTCCATAAGTTGTTTGTTTATTCTTTTCCTTTGTTCTTTGTTATGTTACATCATTCATTTTCATGTGCTATATTGAGCCCATTGATTTTGCAGGTTATATCTTTATATATGTATCTTTGCACCACCATGCATTATGTATGTCTTTTCTTTTCATGTATTTATCAATCTTATTGTCCACAGAATTTCCTGAACTCTTTTAATAATTATGTTAGTCATGTTTGACTTTCACTAGAAACTGAATGCTTTCTACTTTCTTCATCTAGGATATTCATATGCTCTGAAATGTAATTGGTGTTTAATATTTAAAGAATGAGTATGGGAATGAAATTATTTGAGGTTATACCAATGGTCAAATTTATGACGGTTAGATTAGCATTAACCCTTTCACTGCCAAATATTTTTTTCGGACATGTTTCTCACTGCTGAATTAATTCGAAGAAATTTCCAAGAATCGATACCTTGTTCACAAAAACATGCATAACTTTTGACTCATTTGATGGATTCCTTTCAAATTTTCAGCACATACAGACAAATTAAGCACCTATATGTGACCAAAATTTAAAGGTAATTTATGAAATGACAGTATTTTTTTCTTTTTTATGTTGTTGGTACTCATATATTTCGTCCCCATAAATTTGTAGACAAAAGTCGCCTATGGCAGGGACCCCCTATAGTCAACAAAAGTCGCCTATGGCAGTGAAAGGGTTAATGTTGTTGATCAGATTAGAGGTACATACTCGCATAGAAAAAATTATGTTGTTTAAGGTAGAATACCCGTAATGTGGTTATTTTTGATATTCATAAAACATCGGCTTTTTTCGAGCAGACTCGTTAGGTATCCCTCGTACGTCGATTCTTGCTATTTTCAAAATACAAACTTGTGTGCCCAGTTACAAATGATTCTTGCAGGTTTTGAGATATTTTACTGATCTGAGTATTGATGACAAATCATTTGTGAACAATATGACGAAATTTCAAGTAAAACCTTTCAGTTTGGGAAAGAAAAGTTATTACACTTTTTCCCTCCCCTTTGAAATTTTCCAAAAACGAGATATGAGGTTTTGCATTAATTTTACAACGACGAAATCTGTGAATTATAGCAGGGAAACATCATATTAGCATGGAAAGCATAGAGGTAAAAGAAGAAAATGCTTATACTCAGTATTTTCTTCTTTTCGCTTAATGCTTTTCAAAGCTTTCTCCATTAAGGATGTCAATTAGCTCTTGTTTCGGAAGGGGTTAAGAAGCTTTAACCCTTTCCCTATCAAGACCTGGTTGATGTCCCTGAGAGCTGCTAGATAAGACTTCTGAAAACATTGAAACAAAAGAAGAAACTGCTGATAACCAGCAGTTTCTCCTATTGTCTCAATATTTTCTGTGCCATTGTTTTACACAAATCCTGTCTTTAATAACATCCGTTTTGTCATTTGTGGCAGTTTTTGAAGTGGATCACCCTAAAATATTGTTGTTCTGTATTGGGTTAAAATACATGCAGAGGAAGTTAAGTTGGTACAGTATCATATGGAGTCAGTATCACATTTACATCCAACCATCACTACATTGTGAATACCATTGTTGTCAAGTCTAGTCAAATAACGCTTTTCTTGAATGTGACAATTATTGTATAATAAAACTAGTTAACATAATTTATTGTGAAAAAAAACTACCAACACTTAATTTTCAATAAATATCTCAAATTTTAGTAGGTCAAAGAAATAACAGGTAAAAGTAGAAGAACCAAGGAATCTGTCTGATTTATAAAACTGAATTTATTCAAGACAGTGATATTCAATATTGATGTCCTCACTGACAGAGTTATCCTTTTGCAGTTGACGAAATCTATAATTTCCCCAAATTGAAAAAAAGATGCAGACCTGTAAATATAGATGTGAAGCAACCCATGAAATTCTATTACGGTATATCCAATAGGGCAGAATTCTGATTATCAGCATGTATTATTCATGTCGAAGTGTTTTGAAAAATCTAGTCCCATAATTATGGTCATCTGAACCTGTCCTTATTTGCAAAAGGATTAACCCATTACCAGACGACAAAATTTTGGACTGTAGGAAATTCAAAGATGATGCAGATGGCAATTTCAAGTGAATATAATTCAATATTTTTTGGTCCTTTGGGGTAGAAAACATTGTGGGAAATGAAGAAATTGCTTGTCACAAGCAATTTCTTCATTTTCCACAATATTTTCCAAAGCTTTTATCTTGCAGGGCGTCAAAAAGTGTCAATGTTTGGGAAAGGGTTAAACAACCAAATAGCTTCCTTGTATGCAGGATGTCCATAGATTAGATTCTGCATTCTTCTGCCCCTACATCATAACATGGCAGATTTGTACAAGACTAATTGGTGATGCAAGTATTATGCTCGACGCCGAATTAATTTGCCAGAATGTAGGCTTTTGATCTGGTTGATAATCAAATCAGTTTAAAATGTTTTTCGAAGTGAAAAAAGTACTAGATTTAGCACTCAATAAAGTTGAAAAGTTTGAAAAGCCCACCAGTTCCTCGAGCAATTCACCAGCCCGATCAGATTGAGACGACCTCTTAAAATCATGCAAGTTAATCGATCCAAATCGTACGTGTAATAAGGTACTAGCCATACCTTGGCGTATAAAGTATAAAGACGACAACGATTCCTACTAATAAATTATACTATACCAACGTTTTGTAAACGATAAATGCTTTAGCAGACGCTCATTGAATAAATATACGTCATTACTAATCTTGTTTTACATAATGAATTTTTATATTTTACCTTTCTTCGTGTAATATATTATGTTGAATTTTGACTGCACATCTATTCTATCCAAAACCAACGTTTGATATGGCATGCATAGACATTTACATAAATCTGAGACATTTTTATTATATACATGAAACTGTTCATTACCATGTGTGCACATGAAACTATTCATTACCCCTTTTACATTTACAAACTGACTCTCCAGTAGCTAACTTGAATTCGTATGCCATAATTGCTCGACGCTGCAGGCGTCGAGCAATAACAACCAGCCATCTGGCTATTCATTTCCACATTAGGGTTTGATTAACCCATTCCCACTTAGTGACGCTTTTTGTAGCCCAGCAGAATAATGAGTCTAGAAAACATTGTGGAAAATGAAGAAATTGCTTATAAAGCAATTTCTTCATTTCCCACATTGTTTTCTACCCTAAATGACCAAAATATGTTCAATTCCATTCACTTGGAATTGCCGTCTGCAACATCTTTGGATAAAATTTGGACTAGATCTAATCTGAAATTTTGCTGTTTGGTAATGGGTTAACAACATCTTGTTGAACTTTCTCCAGATTCCCTGCTTTTGCAGGCAGTAATTAAAGTAAAACGAAATGTTTGGGGTTACATGGGTCAAAGGTCAAGGTCAACTTTGAAAACCTTTTCTATTCGCTACCTCATCAAGGGGTTTAACTTGAAAATTTGCACATGATTATTACAGTCTATGATTCAATGATTATTACAGTCTATGATCCATGGAGGTGTCCAGTTACTATTGGATCATGAAGTTCAAGGTCAGAGGTCAATTCTTGTGGTCATGTGACAAGGAGCTGGTGGGATGCACTCTTGAAGCTCTGGTATTCTTAGAGATTGTATCTCCTTATCGAAAAGCGCAAAATATTGGGATAGTTCTATAAAGGATGATCAAAACACAGGATCAAACCAATATTTGTGGCTAAATAAGTAGTCTAGCGCTAACACTTTCCTTAAGGATGAAATTTAAGGCTTGTTCAAATAGAAAATTGTTGCATTACAAAGAGTAACAACATGTATATGATAGCCAATAATACACTTATGGAAATGGGGAAATGCTCATAATCAGCATTTACTTCTTTTGTCTTATGTTTAAAAAACTTCCTCCACAATTAGGAATGTTCAGGGAAGGGTTGATTGTTAATTGTTAAGTAAATCAATGGATTGATGAAAAACAATTGTAAGAGTGTGTTATATGCACTTACAATATATCTAATACCAACCAATCAAAGTTACTTGAATACAGATCCGTGAGCTACTTTTTGATCAGAGAAACATATGCTAGGATAGTAAAACATGCATTAAATGTAATAAGTAATTTGTGAGGTTTTATCGTAACAACTGAAATATTGTGGAATAGATAATGTACTGGGTGATGGGATAGGGGATATTGTGGTATTTAAATTCAACATGGGTCAAGACCAGCATATGGACCTAATATGTCCTGTCTGATCATGAAAAATATTCTGTGAAATAATTATAGGTTTTGATGTGGAAAATGAATCATACTGGCATTTGTGAAAAATATAGATATAGATCAGCCTGGACATATAGCCTAGCAAAGATTCATGCTGTTCCCTTAACCCATTACCAAACGACACGATTTTAGGGTGATCCACTTCAGAAACTGCCACAAATGACAAAATGGATGTTATTAAAGATAGCATCTGTGTAAAATATGGCAAAGAAAATATTGAGATAAATGGAGAAACTGCTGGTTATCAGCAGTTTCTTCTTTTGTTTCAATGTTTTCCCAAACCTTTTCTATTAAGGACATCAAAACCAGGTCCTGTTTTGGTAATGGGTTAAGGTTCCTTGGCTTCATTACCAATAGGAACTTTAAGAGAGCAGCATGGATTGTGATCAGGTTATATACCTATGTTCAGATTGATCTGAATCATATTATCCATGTTGATCTGTAATACCATAAAGGCCCTTTTCACAGATCACATCTCTGATGAATTAGTTGAGAAGATGTTAGATAATAATGTAGATGCTTGTTAGATTATTTATATTGTGTAGAAAGTGGGGAAAGTTTGGATATTCTATGAAGTAGTTGTACAATAGCTATGTTTCTAGATCAGTCTGTGCCTAGGTGCAGTCTGATCAGGATCCATGTTGATTTAGACCAGTGCTAAAGGCCATGAAAAAGCTACTGGAGAACAAAATGGATCTTGACCAGACTGTGCATGTGCACAGGCTGATCAAGATCCATGTTGGTCTCAAATCACATAAGGGCCTTTTTCCAGATCCTGGATCATTTAAAGTATATCATATAGAAAGTGTTTGGGAAGTTTAGGGATTCTATGAGGTTGTTGTGCAACTATGTTTAGGAGATTAAGTGAATGGATTTATGCACTAATTCGAGGTCGACCCAATACAGAAAGTAAGATTCTTGATTGATAATGTAATATATTTTGTAATGATTTTTGATTAATTGTGATATGTATTGTAATGCATGTTTCATTTCTGTCTATCTGTACATCTGCTCATTTCCAATATGGTATCCTCAAAATGAATGTACAAGTTTGCTTTTTTTGACTGCTTTGAAATTGTCAAATGTTTTGCATTATGAATTATTTCTAGGAACTTGTGAACTTGCCATGACTTGCTAATTTAAAATTACAGTTTAAGAGTTTACCAAATGACAACATTTTAGGATAGTCCATAATAAAATGGAGCTGAAGACAAATGAAATTAACCTTAAGGTAGTCTTCCCCTAATGAGATTTGTGCGATGTCGGATATATCCGGGCGCGGTCGAAAACATTCAGCGATGGAACTTTCTACTGACAAATGTTTACGACCGCACCCAATACGTAACGACGCCACTCGAAAAAAATCTAATGATTTATGAATGTCAAAATGGCCACAATACGGGTATTCTACCTTAACTGGGTGCAGAGTTCATTCAGTAAGGACATCACTATCATCGTAGGCTATGTTTGACAATGCTGTAACCGTACCATGAATAAGCTGTAGTTACAGCATTTTCGAACATAAACACCACCATATTGGCTTTTTCAGAACAGCAGGTGAGAACAGCCTGGAATGCACATAAAGTTAACATTGAATGTTGCCAAGGAATGTTAATTATAAATTATACAAGTTTTTCACACAAGCAGATACAGGGTGTCCCAAAAGTAAGGTAACACTTAAAAAGCGTAATAGCTCTGTTATTTCTCTGTCGATTTCTTTCGGAAAACTATCATTATTTGCAGAATCCATTGAAATTATGTTTGCCATACCTTTCAACGTTATGCACATATTAGAATGGCGTCATTTTTGACGTCATCTGTACCACTACGAAAGTGGCGTCACGGCCCTCTTTTCACAGCTTATGTAAGTGGTAAAGCATATAAATAATCTAAATCTCCAATAAGCGTTCAAAGAAAGTTTCAATCTTAATTCAAAACAGAAGATCCACCAAGAAAAAAACTCATCTACTCAATAATAGACAAATTTGAACAATTTCGGTCCGATTTTCATGAACATAGAAGCAGGAGACCGAAAATGCCCCGCAGCGCAGAATACATCTCAGCTTTGAATGAGACTGCATATCACTGTATATGGAAGTCCAGAAAAGTCGATGAGAAGAATTTCGTCGGAACAAGATTCATTGAAATCATTTAATTTAGTACAGTGCATTTTTTAATTTTATTTGAAACTTTCCCATACAATATTCAAATTATGAAATTGTAGTCTTTTGGGAGATCAAGTCAAACGCTTATACTGTTTTTGGTGAACACAGGCAGGACACTGGACTGTTTTTTGGAGTCACTTGGGATCTAAAGTTAGACTCCGAAAGCCAGAACATGTTACAATATTGCTAACATACATTCAAGAAGAATGTAGGAAATTTTCTATGGACACATGTCATGTGGCAGTTATAAGAAACTTTAGCACAAGAGTAAATCGAGGAATGCTTCCGAAGGGACATAATGTAAAGAACGTCATTTGCAACCAAAATGACGTCATTGATAAAATAGGGTGTATTCAATTGATCATAGATAAAATATACAAATTGCTTGATATTTTGATGAAATTTCTTGTATTCATTTCTACACATAACCTTCTGTGCTGTTAGCAAAATTAGGAATATACAAGAGATATATTAGCCGAGATATATAAGATTTAAAGTGTTACCTTACTTTTGGGACACCCTGTACAATATTTAGTGCAGGCCCCGTAGGAACAAGGGTGGGGGCTGGCTGGTGGGGTGGGTGCTAAGCTCCCTCAAAGTTGGTTGAAAATGCTGAATTTTCCTTATTTTACACTGAAAATATACAGAAAATCCTATTTATGCTAGGTTCCCACTGCCGATCAAATTAACTCGATCAAACCCGACCAAGCGATCGAGTACCGGTCGAGGTCGGTTGGCAAGGGTGATCGGGATAAGTCGAGATGGTCGAGTTTGGTCTGCATCGATCGGTAATCCTGCCAACTTGTTTTGACACGTCAAAAAAATCCGTGTAGCGGTCGAGTAGAAAACACATCGGGAAGATGCTCGAGTATTGATCGTATAGAAGATCGAGCTGATCGACAATCACTCGAGTAAAGATTGTGTGTGCTCGAGTCGATATCTTTTACCGGGATTTGATTGGATGAACAGTTGGAGCAGAAGTCGAGTTGATCGGGAATGCGTTCGGGAATAACTCGTACAAGTCGAGGTGATCGTGTGCTTCCAACTGCTCTATGGCAGCGGATCAACTCGATCTACTCGATCGCTAAAGGGCATTCGATCAATCCTGACCATATGACTTCCTCCCGATCTCTAGTCGATCAAACCCGACCTCTTCATCCGACTTGATTGAGTGAACAGATGAATCAGAGGTCGAGTTGATCGGGTGTGGTCGGAAATTACTCGAGTACAACTCGAGGTAATCGAGTGCACGCTCGGTGCAGGTCGGAATACAAATTATCTACCCGATCACACTCGATCTCCAGACCCGACTGATTCACGACAAGGTCGATCTTCCACCCGACCAATACACAATCGCTTCTCGATCATTTTTGTACTCGATCGCACTCGACTGTTTTTGCATGTCAAAAAAACTCGAGTAGGAAGCCCGAGCGATGCAGATCAATTTCGATCATCTCGACCCCTCCCGATCACTTTTGCAGACCTAGCTCGACCTGTATTCGACCGCTTGATCGAGTTGATCTGGTCGGCAGTGGGAACACCAGGTCGTGTGGTAATAAATGTGTACAAACAGCACGAGATCCCGCGCAGAGTATGTAAATAGAAATATTGAAAATTATCGGAAATTGCGTTTCACGTGATTCCCCGCTCGGAGACATAACACGTGCGATTGATATAATGGTATTAAACGCCTTAAAGAAGGCATTAATCTTTATATTTAATCAGATTAAGGATGAGTCAATAGCTTAAAGTACATTTATGTCACATTTAAATTATGAACATATTTAAACTGACAATATTATGAAGTTATTATGAATATGTGATAATCACAGACGTTGCAAAAAGATTTTCATTCAGAACACCTAGAATAGATTCAGCTCGATCTGGTCGTGTACAGATCGAGATGGTCGGGTAGTGATCGTGTATGGCTTGAATTAAGGACGGGGTGATCGGATAGACATCGGAAAGATGGTCGGCCTTCAATCGGGAAATGATCGGGAGTGCTCGGGCGGGGGTCTAGTTTGATCGACTAGAGATCGAGAAGAAGTCGTGTATACACATTTGGTAGGGCTTGATCGGGTAAATTAGGTGGTCGTGTTGATCGAGTTGATCAGATCGGCAGTGGGAACCTAGCATTAGCCGCCTCAATATTCAGTCACAGGGGCTTGAGCCCCTCCAATATGAAATTGCTTCCTTACAGGCCTGTAGTACATTCTAGTACTAATGTTAAATGGATCGAATATCAGGTTGTAAAATATTATTTTAGGAACCATTACCAAAGGGCAAAAATAGGGTGGTCTAGATTGCAATATATTAAAGACAATAATTTCAAGTGAATGAAATTTTACATTTTTAAGTCTTTCTGGGTAAAAAAACTTTGTGGTGAAAGATATTTTTTTCATTTCCCATATTGTCTTCCACAGTATTTTCTTGTGGCCATCAAAAAGTTTCACTTTTTGGGAATGGTTTAATAAAAAAGCATTGATTGAGCTGTACTTTATTTGTAAATGATGTATAAAACAGGATACCCTACTGCGCTTGAAGTAAGTGCATTTAGCACTGTTTACCACAAAGTAAACCCATTACCACACAATGATAACTTTTGATGCCCCACAAGATAAAATGCTTTGGAAAACATTGTGGGAAATGAAGAAATTGCTTGTGACAAGCAATTTCTTCATTTCCCACAAGGTTTTCTACATTAAAAGTGGTAAAATTTTAAAATTCCTTCTGCATGCAACTTCTTTCAATTTGAAAAAAAAAAACCGTAAAATTTTGTTGTTTGGGAGAGGACTAAGATATTTAGCTCAATAATGTGAAGTGAATGTTAATTATTTCCTGCTTTTGATATTCAACCCTTTCCCAAACAAGACTTAATTTTGATGTCCCCAATAGAATTAGAACTTTCGAAAGCATTGAGGCAAAAGAAAAAATGCTGATATTCAGCACATTTTATGCTATTGCCTCTTTATTTTCTGTGCTATATTGTACACAAATCCTACAAATCACTTCATTAATTTTGTTGTTCGCAGAAGCTTGCAAATTGGAACAGTCTAAAATTTTGTTGTTTGGGGAAGAGTTAATTTACATATGTTAATACTTATGAATGTAGATCTATATGGATCTTTCATAATTAATCTTTTCCGAAATATTTTTTGATTGTGTTGAGCAATAGAAAAGATAAGATACATATATACTAAGATAATTATTTTCATTTTAAAACCAATGTTGTTGGTACTCATTTAGATGATTTTATTGCTATGATTATTGTGTTGTCTGTCTGCTTTTTCAGATCAATTTAAACCTTTCCCGAACAAGACATGGTTTTGATATCCTTATAGAAAGCATGGGGAAAATGTTGAGACAAAAGAAGAAATTGCTGACAAACAGCAGCATTTCCTCCTTTCTACTGTCATCTGCAGCAGCTTTCAATGTGACTGCTGTAGAACTTAGTTGTTTCGGGAAAAGGCTTAAATTATCTTACAATAAGCGATATCATGATATAGATAACCCTTTCCCAAGATGGGATTTGTGTACTTATCTAGCAGAGAAAATATTGAGAAAAAAGGCGAAAATGCTGATCATCAGCATTTTCTTCTTTTACCCCAATGTTTCCCCAAGCCTTTTCCATTAGGGACCTCGAACCAGTCGAACTCTTTTGCTGCCAATGTCGCAGATAAGCGACCTATTAGGAGACTGCCAATGTCGCCTTTTGGCGACTTCAAAACAATAGCTTAATTAGGTCATTCAAGGTCAAGGTCAGGGTCATCTGATCAAACTCACTGATAAAAAGTATGCTATTCAACAAAGTAGTTTATATGCAATCATTTCTGAGGGTTTCAGCTTAGAATTCATCAAATAATGGTTTTGCTATATAATAAATTGATAAGCCCTGTTATGAAGTTTCAAAAAAATTGGCACTGGAAATAACACAATTCCAGGAAATTTGGCAGCGAAAGAGTTAATAAGTCTTAAGCAATATAATTAAAATAAAATTCACCCATATTTATTTGTATTTACAGATGGTTTAGACGCAGATACAGATAACCTTCCTGAAAAACCTGTTATAGTACCAACAACACAGGGTAAGATAGTTATACAAGGTTCTTGTTCCTGGCAACACTGACAACGTTTCAGGCCTTTGTCAAATCAATAGCTGCTGCTTCCTACAAGAAATAAGATCCATTAATAATCATCCCCTTGGCCGTTCCACTTTTTGGCTGAAAATGAAGAACAAGTTTCAAAGTAAATGTTGGTTAAATATTTGCATAAAAACCACTTTTTCAGACATTAAGAATTTCAAATTTTCTAGGGGAGGACTTTCCGCTGGGACATCCTTAAACTAGTCCGGCAGATATTCCCCATTTTTTAGATGAACCTTGCAGTGGAGTATAAAGTTTTTTTTTCTTTGCTGATTCTTGAAGTAGACATACTACTGTTAAAGATTCCGACGGGTGCCATCGTGTCACCCTTTAGCATTTTGAGAAATTCAAGATGGCCACCAAGATGGCGGAAATTACTTAAATAATCAATGTAAGGGTTTTAAATTCATTATAAGAACTGATATATCTTAGGTAAAATATCTAAAATACACTAACTGTTGCTCTAGGAATGAAAAACAATAAAGATAAGACATATTTCTATCATTTCAGTTGACATTTTTGTGTAATTTACGTTACATTATGGGACAATTGCTTCATTTATTCACTTATCCACTATCATTTGGACATAAGTCAGTCAAATACAACAGCGCATGGTTTTGTTATCAATTCATTCACTTTATTTTTTGGAAAGAGCCAAATAAGGTTTGTGTGAATGTATATCAGTTGAAAATTTTGTGTAACATATGTTACATTGTGGCATAATTGGCTTCATGTATTCACTAGAATACTACCATTTGACCATAAGTCTTTTAAACACAACGACAAATGGTTTGTCGATCAATGCCTTTACTAGAGGCTTTTTCAACAGCAAATCCAAGGTTTTATACATGTATTATGTAATTTACGTTACCTAAATATTAGCACATTACCTTCGTTTATTTACTTATCTATTATTATGTGGCCAATTATCTGCCATAAATCATTTAAACACAGCAGTGAATAGTTTGCTTATCAGTTGGTTTACTAGAAGATTATGTCAAGAGCAAAACAACATGTTGTATAAATGTATCATGTAGCTTACGTTACCTTGATTTCATGTATTGTTACATGTACATGTACCCGTAACGATAATAAGAATACCGTAAGTCGAAGAAAATGCAACTTAGCCGATTAGTGTAAGTAGAGTGAAATACCGGTATAGGTAAAGTATATGAAATAAGACACACATGTAGCCACTGATGCACACAAATTATGTATTATACAGAGCAGAGAAGTGAACTAAGTGCACACAATCGTAAAAAGTAGGCCACAGCGATCTGGTTTTTGTACAATGATACACGACAAAGCTTTGGGTCATGGCGCATCTACATAACAAATTTGGCGTACCTTACATTAAACAGTACATGAGCTATTGAGCGGAAGAAAATTTCTAACTAAGAGCAACCAAAGTGAAAAGTAAGTGATATCAACCTACTTTTGGTATGGGACACAAATCAAAATTGGTCTCTGTAGGTCAAATTGTGTATGAAATATGGAGCGGAACAGAAGCGGATGGACCCGGCAACCTTACGCCCCGCATATTGACCAATAGTAAAATGCCACACACCCATGGTTTGTCTTAAATTCTTCGTTGGGCGGAGCGAATTATCGATTAGCGTTTGGTCAATTAAGCCTTATACGTTTAACCCACCGTACATTTCTTAGAGGTAAAAACGTTTGCTTTCCATATAATGTATTTCTGTTTTCCTACAGTATTCAGTGTTACACAGCACACCTCCTCGGCATGTGCCTTGCACTAACATCCCATTCTAGCCTTAGCACAACTGCATTTAGTAGAATAAACTAGGTCCGTCTCTTCCACACTGACATTTTGTCATTTTGAAGAGCTAGACCTTCAACTACGAGGTCAATCAGTGATATCAGTAGGCTACTTAAGCTGTATTGTCACGTTGCATGCAGTACGTAGTCGGTAGCATGTCAAAAGCTAGTATCATTCTCTCCAGCATCTTCGCAAGCCAAGGATGACATCTACGACGTAACGTCGTTTCTGTATTCACCCTTGGCGTATTTAGTCCGATTTTCTTGGTCTCCTGGAAAGCATTTTCATTGGTTCCAGCGAGGTCTCGCTGGAACCAATCAGATTGTCAACTGATACATTTGTTATGAGTAACCAAATCATGACAACGGGCAGGAAAAAGCATTGCATTTGCAACTCAAAAACGCGAAGATGGGCGATTTTTTCCTAAGAATTTCACTGCAATAGACAGGAATTTCCTAACTTTAATCGACGAATTATTATACTTTCGACAATTCGACCAAAAAAGCAGCTAACTTTTACATAATCCACATGACGTATGACGCGAAAGACAACGCGCGTTAATGCCGTCATCAATAATGGACGTAAACAACCAGCAGAACAACCGCTAGGCGGCGCTTCGCGATTTCAAGAAAATCGGACTAAATCCACCAAGGGTGAATACAAACGTAGGTGGGTTCAACCTTGGCTAGCGAAGATGTCTCTCCAGATACAAGCATTTTAATACAATGATTAAAGGAATCAAGCACAAAATTGGAAACACACCCTTTCACAAGATCAACTAGACGTGATATCAATGGATGAAGTGCTAGTACAACTGATTGTCCCCAAGCCGAGTGTGTAGCTCTAGCTCATGGAAATAATGATTTCTCGAAAATGACAAAATGGCAGTGAGGAAGTGACGGACCATATTCTCTATCTAGATGTAGTTGTGCTATGCTAGAAAGGGATTTGCATTACTTAGTAAATACCAAGGAGCAGTGCTATGTAACAATGAAAGCATAAAAACCCAGAAATACGAATACACAATGAAATATATTGTTTTATATGGAAAATGCATGCAAGTTTTGCCCCGTAACAATGTACCACGGGTATTATACAAGATGTTGACAAAGAAAAAATATATCATCTTTTAACTGGCTTGGTTTTGTTCATTGCGGCTTAACGCCATTTTCAACTGATATGGTCATATCCCGACGATTTGAGCGCCTAGCCACGGACTCCTGTCGTTTCTCGTACCAGTACTATCACAACATTCTAACCAAGCCTCCAGATGCTTGCCCACATAGGTTAACGATAACAAACCATTGATGGGAGACATTTTTTTTCTAAAAGGATATTTGCCGCGACCGGGGATCGAACCCTGGACTAATGGAACAATGTAGAGAAGCACCTTACATATTATAACATCATTTACAAAAAATAATAATTTTGATCAGCTGATAGGAATTAATATCTAATCTTGCGCAATTATTTAGTTTCTTCAAGTCGTCAAGAAAAATGCTGGGGAATTATCGTATACTCTTTGTCATGCGATCGGGCAGCCTGCGAACGTTTCTGTTCCGCTCCATATCTCCTGCATTATTTTACCTAGAGAAACCAAATTGAATATAAGACGCGCCATGACCAACACAAGCATTATGTACCAAAAACGATGTCACTGGGACCTACTATTCACTTTGAGTCTAATTTACTTAGTCCGAAGTTCCCTTCTGTTTCATATCTCATGTACTGTTTGATCTGGAGATAGCAAATTTAATGCGCAATGACTAAAAGCTATGCCATGTACCAAAATCAGGATAGAGTGACCTACTTTGTGTGCTTAACTTTGAAAAACATTTGAGCCGGGATCTGGAAAAAACATTTGAGTTTCAAGATCAGTATATTGTAAGATGCAGTCCAATAAACATCCATGCTGATCGTTTTAAGTTGCTACAGGTCACGAAGAAGCTATTAGAGAACAACATGGATCCTGATAAGACTATGCGTATGCACAGGCTGATCTGGATCTTTGTTGGGCTCAAAAGCATTAAGGGACGTATTTCCAGATCCTGGCTCATTTCAATTCCATTTCTTAAGCCGTTTGACATAGAAACACAGAGTGTAGTATATGGATGGGTCATGACTCTGGGAAAGTTTGTCATGTACTAAAACAAGGTCACTATGCACTTCTATTTATGCTAGTCAAAGGATTTTCATTTGCCAATACTAGTCATTGTGTCCTAATTGGATACGTTTAATTCACTATTCTTTTGTGTCTAGAACATTATGGGTTTGTGAATCAGAGAATATAGGTGTGTCTTGTTTGAATTATTGTTAACTCTATTTTATCCTACTATAACCAGCTGTTGGAGTTATTCTGTTCAATTCATGATAATTATTTTTTTTATAAATAAGTAACAGTACACGATGTAAAGGTGACGTAAATTACATGATTCATTTATACAATTGTTGTTTTGCTCTTACCAAAAGCCTCAAGTAAAAAACGTTGGTAGCCAAAATATTTGCTATTGTTGTTCACGACTTAAGGCTAAATATTAGTAGGTAAATGAATAAATGAAGCTGATATGTTGATATCAAGGTAACGTAAACTGCATAATACATTTATACAACCTGCTGTTTTGCTATTGCAAAAAGCTTTAAGGGAATGAATTAATAACCAGACCATACACTGTCGTGTATAAACGACGTATGGTCAAATGATACAAGATAAGTGAATGAATGAAGTTAACATGCTGATATCAAGGTAACGTAAACTACATAATAGATTTATACAGCTCTTATTTTGCTCTCACCAAAAGATTCAAGTGAATGAATAGATAACAAAACCACTCACTGTTGTGTTTGAATGACTTATGTCTAAATAATAGTGGATAAATGAATAAATGAAGCAATTATCCCATAATGTAACGTAAATTACACAAAAATGTCAACTGAAATGGTAGAAATATGTCTTATCCTAATTGCTTTTCATTCCTAGAGCAACAGTAAGTGTATTTTATATATTTTGCCTAAAAATGTATCAGTTGTCATATGAATTTAAACCCCTTACATTGACTATTTAAGTATTTTCCGCCATCTTGGCGGCCATCTTGAATTTCTCAAAATGCTAAAGGGTGACACGATGGCACCCGTCGGAATCTTTAACACTAGGATGTCTACTCCAGGAATCAGCAAAGAAAAAAACTTTATACTCCACTGCAAGGTATAAATGGATATCTGCCGGACTAAACTCTCTCGCCAAGCCGGGATAGCTCAGTCGGTTACGTCGGAGTCTGTCAATCCAGGGGTCTCGAGTTCGAACCCCGGCTCGGCCAGTATCCATTCTGACATTTGACAAAAGTCAATTGTCTCTCACCAATGGGTGTGAATCATCTATGTGAGAGAGCAGCTGGAGGCTCGGTTTGGATATTGTGGTTGTACTGGTGCGAGAAATACCAGGAACCCACGGTTAGGTGCTCCAGCCGCCGCGATATGACCCTGGTAGTTGAAAACGGCGTAAAACCCCAATAAACTCAAACTCCTCAAACTCTCAGAACTCCCTGAAAAGAGTGGGTATCTCCCTGCTTGTGTTTATTGCGCTTGTTTCAGGGCCAAACCACTTTTACAAAGCTGAATATGGCCCTGACTGAAACTCACAGCACTAAATAAACAAAAGCATCATTCTATCAATATCCCAAGCTATATATATAAAGGATTCAAAGTCTTTTACTAATGAGGGGCTATACTGATAACCCAATATAGTGGAATCGGGTAGGTAAAGGTGACCATCCAAGTGTTTATGTTGTTTCTATAAATAGTTTCCAATACAGCTATCCTACCTAAAATGAACCAAAACAACTGTAACAATTCTCGTTTAACTTCGAACGTATAATACTTTGTTGTTTATTTTAATCACCGGGTTATAATGTTTTGTAACACATTCCAGAGCAACATATAAGTGGGGGTGAAGACATTCTAACTTCGTTATTTCAATTTCAAACCCTATCTTGTGGGAACTCATTTGAATGGTGTTGGTTAGACAATTCCAATGAGTACACACGACATGGGAATAATTCCAATGAGTCAGAGTACCCAAGACATGGGAATTGATGAACAATAATTGAAATGTTGCTTCAGACTTCACTCCCTATTAACCCATTACCACACTGTGACACTTTTTTACTCCCTAGATAATAAAGACTTTGGAAAACATTGTGGAAAATGAAGAAATTGCTTGTGTCAAACAATTTTTAGCTCCACTGGCCTTCAGGCCAGCGGGCTATTGTCATGGCGCTGTGTCCGTCGTGCGTGCGTCCGTGCGTGCGTGCGTCCGTCCGTCCGTCCGTCCGGTCGTCAACTTTTTCTTTAAAAATCTTCTCCTCAGAAACCATATGATGGATTTCAATCAAACTTCACAGGAATGATCCCTAGGTGGTCCTCTATCAGATTCCTAAATTTCATTCTGATTGAACCAGAAAGTCTGGAGTTATCTGCCCTTGAATTAAAAAATGGCTGTTTTGACTTTGTTTTCACTCTAGCCACTACAAATATTAATCAATCAAGACAAAACTTGGTCAGAATGTTGGTGCTGATAAGATCTTGCCTGAGTGCAATTTTCAGCTTGATCTGAATATTATGTCTTGAGTTATGTGCCCTTGAAATTGGCAAAATTACCATTTTTGACCTTATTTTTACTCAAACAACGATAAATATCCACCAATCAACAAGAAACTTTCATGTAATCTTACTGGCCATAAGATCTTGCATGCTTGTAATTTTCAGCTTCATAGGAATCTTAAATCATGATTTATCTGCCCTTGAATTTGACAAAATTGCTGTTTTCGACTTGATTTTACACTCTTTACATCCACAAATATTGAACAATCAAGTCAAAACTTAAACAAGATGTAGGTGAAGTTAAGATCTTGCTTAAGAGTGATTCTTAGCTAGATAGGAATATGAAATCCTCAGTTATATGCCTTTCAATTTGACAAAATTGCTAATTGTGACTTTTTTCTCACTCTAACAGCCAAACTCACTCTATTAAAGACAAAGCTTGGTAACCAATTGACCAAACGCCAATCGACAAATCGCTCCGCCCAACATAGAATTTAAGACAAACAATGGGGACGTGATCATTAATAGGGAACGATTTTATCCAGTTAATCGTAACGTAAAATCGGACAAACAAAATAGTATTTCATAGGTGTTGCTATAAAATCTCGTAACTACGGCTTGATTTAAGCCGTAGTTACGAGATTTTATAACAACACCGACGGTTTATCAAAACACAACAGTAAAGCTAGTCTATTGTTAGCACAAAATTCTTTGCCACTGGCATGTCGATTGTTTTGATTGTCAGTCGATAAATCGATACAATAACACGTCCAACGAAGAACAATAGTGACATGACATTTTTCTGATCGTCCATTGGCTAATCGATTTTTTGATTGACAGTCGGCGTTTGGTCAATTGATCTTATACGAGTGTGTTTTCAGTTTTCTAGTTACTTTGTAATTGCTTTAAGAGCAACAAGTTTTGAAAAATTTAGTCAAAACTTGATATGACAAGAAATTCAGGTTTCATCAGCCATTTGCATTAATTTTGGAATATGGTATTTCCCCAATTCTATTTTTAGCTCAAAATCTGTTTTTAGAAATATGAAATATTTTGGAGTAATCAATGGTCTGTCAATTTAGATCTGTTTGGAAGATGGAAAATTTTAATTGCTAGTATCATCCAAAGCTGGAATGTTCTACCATTTCCTTTTACCCTTTCTCAAATGGCAAACATATAGTTTTACTTTCTTTGCTTCAAGAACAAAACATTTTGAACAATCTAGTTTTGTAACTTTCTTTTTGCTCTATGAAACACAAGCATTGAACTATCTAATCTAATCTTGGATTGAATATTACATGAAACTCAGGCCTGTGGAGCGACTCAAGACCTTCAGGTCTTCTAGTTTCATTTCCCACAATATTTTCTACACAAAAGACCAAAAAATGTAAATTTTCATCTAGTTGTAAGTGTCGTCTATATTTCTGATACAGACAATGAAGTAGTGGAGAGTTTTGATGATGTACCTGAACTATCTTCGGCACCCAAACTCAGTCATGCGACCAAGAACCGACCAAAACGGGCCAAAAATGTCCGACCCAACACACGACAGTCTGCACTACCAGCTTCAAACAATGTCAAGGTAGGAATGGTGTCCTCTTGTTTATTTACTGAATATCTTAACCCCTTCCCAAGCAAGACCTGGTTTTGACGTCCCTAATAGAAATGGCTTGGGAAAACATAGAAACAAACGAAGAAACTGCTGATAACCAGCAATTTCTCCTTTTGTCTCTATATTTTCTATGCCATATTTTACACAAATTCTATATTTAATAACTTTCTTTTTGTCATTTGTGGCAGTTTTTGCAGTGGATCACCCTAACTTTTTTCCCTAAAATTTGTACATATATACTAAAATTAGATTGTCTCTTGCCATACCAATGGTTTGATAATCATAATCCCATGTGGACGAGCAGCAGGAGGCTCGGTAAGGATGTTATGGTAGTACTGATATGAGAAACGACAGGAATCTATGGTTAGGTTCTCCAGCGGCTGCAATATGATCATAGCAGTTGAAAGAGATTAAATCCCACGTCAATCTGTTGGTTTGAAAATAATATCTTCTCTAATTTTCCCTCCCTGTTCCAGGTTGACGAGGATATAGACTCATTCTTCACCACCTCAACAGCATCTATAGATTCTACAACAACAACACCAAACAAAACTGATGATTCTACCAAATCATCCAGGTAATATATCTTGTATAGTGTATGGCCCTAAGTTGTTATTTTGTAAGTTGTTGGACTTGCCAAAATGAAAGGTACATTACCACATTATGGCAATGTATTAGCTATAGCCTGATTTATAAAACTATTCTTACATTGTAAGGGCAAATTTAACTCATCCTCAGTCAAGAAACTTTAGACTGAATACAGTTGGAATGTATTACAGATCATTAGATATGTTGTCATATCATAACGGGTTAAAGTGTCATTTGAGTATACATTCAGCAATTTTTTTATATGGCTGCCCCTCAATATTTATGCATTTCCTGGTAAATAGAGCATATTTCATAGAGAAATGTGTATGCTGAATAATAAATTGGTGTCCGATAAGCAATTTAGGCCATAATGATCCTCCTTTTCAAAGAGCAAAATTTGATTGTGATATGACTCATATTTCTACTTTCACTTTCCTTCTTACAATAGTGTCTTTACAATATTATCTGATGGAAAGCACTGGCACTGTAGAACTTCTACATGAACAGCCCCTTAAAACATCAAAATAGTAAGGAAATCAAAGTGTCAGCAATGTATACAAAATGGAACTGCAACTTTGTCTTTCTGTAGATAAAATAAAATATTAGGTCATGCATTAACCTTTTCCTAGGTGTATAAAGTTTGGACTGGTTCAATTGATGTGAATTTTTCCCATTTTCAAACAATGCTTTGGTTTAATGTTTCCAATATGGAAAAATGGGAATGTTTCAGATGAAAAAGACATATTATATGCCATAATGTGCACACATTCATTTGCATTTACATCTGTTTTGTTGTTTTCTACCAATTTTGAAACAGGACAGTCTAAAATTGTCACTAAGGGATTGATTAACCCTTTCGCTGCCAGAGATTTATTTCAAAATGGCTCCGTATTTGCCAGGCCATTTCCAGGAAATTTACAAAAATAGTGTTTTCGTTAAAAATCAGTGTGAAATATATATAATTCTTTATGAAAACCATATAACACTTACCAAAGTATTGTTTTCAATCTTTTAATCCACCATTTTAGTCTCATTTTCAGATATTTTTGCAAAAAACCTATTTGATGAAAAACGGGTATACCTGTCCAGGTGTATCAGTTTATCTTGGCCCCTGGGCAGCTTGGCCCCCGGGGGCTAAGCTACCCGCGGGCAGCTTGGCCCCCGGGGGCCAAGCTACCCCGGGGTATCTTAGCCCCCACCCTGGGTAGCTTGGCCCCCACCTAAAATCTTTTTCCAGAGTCCCCTGAAATACAAAACAATGTCTGTAAATGTTACGCCTACTGTTAAATGAAAAGAAAAACCGAAGTTTAACATGTTTTGGTCAAATTAATTTTTCGCCTTTTTTGGCTTAGAATAGGGGCGGGGGCCAAGCTACCCAGGCCTGGGTAGCTTGGCCCCCACCTAAAATCTTTTTCCAGAGTCCCTCAAACTACCAAACAATGTCTGTAAATGTTACGCCTACTGTTAAATGAAAAGAAAAACCAAAGTTTAATGTGTTTTGGTCAAATTAATTTTTCAACTTTTTTGGCGCAAAATAGGGGCGGGGGCCAAGCTACCCAGGCCTGGGTAGCTTGGCCCCCACCTAAAATCTTTTTCCAGAGTCCCTCAAAATACAAAACAATGTCTGTAAATGTTACGCCTATGGTTAAATGAAAAGAAAAACCAAAGTTTAATGTGTTTTGGTCAATTTAATTTTTCGCCTTTTTTGGCGCAGAATAGGGGTGGGGGCCAAGCTACCCAGGCCTGGGTAGCTTGGCCCCCACCTAAAATCTTTTTCCAGAGTCCCCCAAAATACAAAACAATGATGTAAATGTTACGCCTACTGTTAACCCTTTACCAAACGACAAAATTTTTAGCTGATCCAAATTCAAAGATGCTGCAGACGACAATTTCAAGTGAATGGAATTGCACATTTATTGGCCTTTCTTGGTAGAAAATATTGTGGAAAATGAAGAAATTGCTTGTCACAAGCAATTTCTTCATTTTCCACAATGTTTTCCAAAGCC
This sequence comes from Fragum sueziense, assembly GCA_963680895.1. Taxonomy (NCBI): domain Eukaryota; kingdom Metazoa; phylum Mollusca; class Bivalvia; order Cardiida; family Cardiidae; genus Fragum; species Fragum sueziense. The sequence goes on along the minus strand of OY804599.1, from coordinate 7,683,990 downwards.
TTTATCTTGAAGGGCGTCAAAAAGCGTCAATGTTTGGGAATGGGTTAAATGAAAAGAAAAAACAAAGTTTAATGTGTTTTGGTCAAATTAATTTTTGCCTATTTTTGGCACAGAATAGGGGCGGGGGCCAAGCTACCCAGGCCTGGGTAGCTTGGCCCCCACCTAAAATCTTTTTCCAGAGTCCCTCAAATTACAAAACAATGTCTGTAAATGTTACGCCTACTGTTAAATGAAAAGAAAAACCAAAGTTTAATGTGTTTTGGTCAAAATAATTTTTCGCCTTTTTGGCGTAGAATAGGGGCGGGGGCTAAGCTACCCAGGCCTGGGTAGCTTGGCCCCCACCTAAAATCTTTTTCCAGAGTCCCTCAAATTAAAAAACAATGTCTGTAAATGTTACGCCTACTGTTGAATGAAAAGAAAAACCAAAGTTTAATGTGTTTTGGTCAAATTGATTTTTCGTCTTTTTTGGCATAGAATAGGGGCGGGGGCCAAGCTACCCAGGCCTGGGAAGCTTGGCCCCCGCCTAAAATCTTTTTCCAGAGTCCCCCAAAATACAAAACAATGACTGTAAATGTTACGCCTACTGTTAAATGAAAAGAAAAACCGAAGTTTAATGTGTTTTGGTCAAATTAATTTTTCGCCTTTTTTGGCTTAGAATAGGGGCGGGGGCCAAGCTACCCAGGCCTGGGTAGCTTGGCCCCCACCTAAAATCTTTTTCCAGAGTCCCTCAAACTACCAAACAATGTCTGTAAATGTTACGCCTACTGTTAAATGAAAAGAAAAACCAAAGTTTAATGTGTTTTGGTCAAATTAATTTTTCAACTTTTTTGGCGCAAAATAGGGCGGGGGCCAAGCTACCCAGGCCTGGGTAGCTTGGCCCCCACCTAAAATCTTTTTCCAGAGTCCCTCAAAATACAAAACAATGTCTGTAAATGTTACGCCTACTGTTAAATGAAAAGAAAAACCAAAGTTTAATGTGTTTTGGTCAAAATAATTTTTCGCCTTTTTGGCGTAGAATAGGGGCGGGGGCTAAGCTACCCAGGCCTGGGTAGCTTGGCCCCCACCTAAAATCTTTTTCCAGAGTCCCTCAAATTAAAAAACAATGTCTGTAAATGTTACGCCTACTGTTGAATGAAAAGAAAAACCAAAGTTTAATGTGTTTTGGTCAAATTGATTTTTCGTCTTTTTTGGCATAGAATAGGGGCGGGGGCCAAGCTACCCAGGCCTGGGTAGCTTGGCCCCCGCCTAAAATCTTTTTCCAGAGTCCCCCAAAATACAAAACAATGACTGTAAATGTTACGCCTACTGTTAAATGAAAAGAAAAACCGAAGTTTAATGTGTTTTGGTCAAATTAATTTTTCGCCTTTTTTGGCTTAGAATAGGGGCGGGGGCCAAGCTACCCAGGCCTGGGTAGCTTGGCCCCCACCTAAAATCTTTTTCCAGAGTCCCCTGAAATACAAAACAATGTCTGTAAATGTTACGCCTACTGTTAAATGAAAAGAAAAACCGAAGTTTAACATGTTTTGGTCAAATTAATTTTTCGCCTTTTTTGGCTTAGAATAGGGGCGGGGGCCAAGCTACCCAGGCCTGGGTAGCTTGGCCCCCACCTAAAATCTTTTTCCAGAGTCCCTCAAACTACCAAACAATGTCTGTAAATGTTACGCCTACTGTTAAATGAAAAGAAAAACCAAAGTTTAATGTGTTTTGGTCAAATTAATTTTTCAACTTTTTTGGCGCAAAATAGGGGCGGGGGCCAAGCTACCCAGGCCTGGGTAGCTTGGCCCCCACCTAAAATCTTTTTCCAGAGTCCCTCAAAATACAAAACAATGTCTGTAAATGTTACGCCTACTGTTAAATGAAAAGAAAAACCAAAGTTTAATGTGTTTTGGTCAATTTAATTTTTCGCCTTTTTTGGCGCAGAATAGGGGTGGGGGCCAAGCTACCCAGGCCTGGGTAGCTTGGCCCCCACCCCTATTCTGCGCCAAAAAAGGCGAAAAATTAATTTGACCAAAACACATTAAACTTTGTTTTTTCTTTTCATTTAACAGTAGGCGTAACATTTACAGTCATTGTTTTGTATTTTGGGGGACTCTGGAAAAAGATTTTAGGTGGGGGCCAAGCTACCCAGGCCTGGGTAGCTTGGCCCCCGCCCCTATTCTATGCCAAAAAAGGCGAAAAATTAATTTGACCAAAACACATTAAACTTTGGTTTTTCTTTTCATTTAACAGTAGGCGTAACATTTACAGACATTGTTTTGTATTTTGGGGGACTCTGGAAAAAGATTTTAGGTGGGGGCCAAGCTACCCAGGCCTGGGTAGCTTGGCCCCCGCCCCCGTATTCTATGCCAAAAAAGGCGAAAAATTAATTTGACCAAAACACATTAAACTTTGGTTTTTCTTTTCATTTAACAGTAGGCGAAACATTTACAGACATTGTTTTGTATTTTGGGGGACTCTGGAAAAAGATTTTAGGTGGGGGCCAAGCTACCCAGGCCTGGGTAGCTTGGCCCCCGCCCCTATTCTATGCCAAAAAAGGCGAAAAATTAATTTGACCAAAACACATTAAACTTTGTTTTTTCTTTTCATTTAACAGTAGGCGTAACATTTACAGTCATTGTTTTGTATTTTGGGGGACTCTGGAAAAAGATTTTAGGCGGGGGCCAAGCTACCCAGGCCTGGGTAGCTTGGCCCCCGCCCCTATTCTGCGGCAAAAAAGGCGAAAAATTAATTTGACCAAAACACATTAAACTTTGTTTTTTCTTTTCATTTAACAGTAGGCGTAACATTTACAGACATTGTTTTGTATTTTGGGGGACTCTGGAAAAAGATTTTAGGTGGGGGCCAAGCTACCCAGGCCTGGGTAGCTTGGCCCCCGCCCCTATTCTATGCCAAAAAAGGCGAAAAATTAATTTGACCAAAACACATTAAACTTTGGTTTTTCTTTTCATTTAACAGTAGGCGAAACATTTACAGACATTGTTTTGTATTTTGTGGGACTCTGGAAAAAGATTTTAGGTGGGGGCCAAGCTACCCAGGCCTGGGTAGCTTGGCCCCCGCCCCTATTCTATGCCAAAAAAGGCGAAAAATTAATTTGACCAAAACACATTAAACTTTGTTTTTTCTTTTCATTTAACAGTAGGCGTAACATTTACAGCCATTGTTTTGTATTTTGGGGGACTCTGGAAAAAGATTTTAGGCAGGGGCCAAGCTACCCAGGCCTGGGTAGCTTGGCCCCCGCCCCTATTCTGCGCCAAAAAAGGCGAAAAATTAATTTGACCAAAACACGTTAAACTTTGTTTTTTCTTTTCATTTAACAGTAGGCGTAACATTTACAGACATTGTTTTGTATTTTGGGGGACTCTGGAAAAAGATTTTAGGTGGGGGCCAAGCTACCCAGGCCTGGGTAGCTTGGCCCCCGCCCCTATTCTATGCCAAAAAAGGCGAAAAATTAATTTGACCAAAACACATTAAACTTTGGTTTTTCTTTTCATTTAACAGTAGGCGTAACATTTACAGACATTGTTTTGTATTTTGAGGGACTCTGGAAAAAGATTTTAGGTGGGGGCCAAGCTACCCAGGCCTGGGTAGCTTGGCCCCCGCCCCCGTATTCTATGCCAAAAAAGGCGAAAAATTAATTTGACCAAAACACATTAAACTTTGGTTTTTCTTTTCATTTAACAGTAGGCGAAACATTTACAGACATTGTTTTGTATTTTGGGGGACTCTGGAAAAAGATTTTAGGTGGGGGCCAAGCTACCCAGGCCTGGGTAGCTTGGCCCCCGCCCCTATTCTATGCCAAAAAAGGCGAAAAATTAATTTGACCAAAACACATTAAACTTTGGTTTTTCTTTTCATTTAACAGTAGGCGTAACATTTACAGTCATTGTTTTGTATTTTAGGGGACTCTGGAAAAAGATTTTAGGCGGGGGCCAAGCTACCCAGGCCTGGGTAGCTTGGCCCCCGCCCCTATTCTGCGCCAAAAAAGGCGAAAAATTAATTTGACCAAAACACATTAAACTTTGTTTTTTCTTTTCATTTAACAGTAGGCGTAACATTTACAGACATTGTTTTGTATTTTGGGGGACTCTGGAAAAAGTTTTTAGGTGGGGGCCAAGCTACCCAGGCCTGGGTAGCTTGGCCCCCGCCCCTATTCTATGCCAAAAAAGGCGAAAAATTAATTTGACCAAAACACATTAAACTTTGGTTTTTCTTTTCATTTAACAGTAGGCGTAACATTTACAGACATTGTTTTGTATTTTGGGGGACTCTGGAAAAAGATTTTAGGTGGGGGCCAAGCTACCCAGGCCTGGGTAGCTTGGCCCCCGCCCCCGTATTCTATGCCAAAAAAGGCGAAAAATTAATTTGACCAAAACACATTAAACTTTGGTTTTTCTTTTCATTTAACAGTAGGCGAAACATTTACAGACATTGTTTTGTATTTTGGGGGACTCTGGAAAAAGATTTTAGGTGGGGGCCAAGCTACCCAGGCCTGGGTAGCTTGGCCCCCGCCCCTATTCTATGCCAAAAAAGGCGAAAAATTAATTTGACCAAAACACATTAAACTTTGTTTTTATGCTCCCCGAAGGGAGAGCATATAGTCGCCGCTTCGTCTGTCCGTCCGTCCGTCCGTCATTCCGTCCGTCCGTCCGTCCGTCCGTCCGAAGCGATTTCTCCATAACCCTTGGGCCAAATCAAATGAAACTTACTATGTGAACTCCCTATGACAAAATGCCGATGTACTTTTCCCGGTTTTTGGATTTGAGGCCTCGTCATGGGAAAAGGGGACTTAGGGTTAAATATAGTTTTTCTCTAATTTCTCCTAGTCTAATGGTCAGAATTTGATGAAATTTCATATTTGAGTAGCAAATCAGATGCCCTTGACAATAAACTATTTAAAATTTGCGTATACAAAATATGTCATGGAAAAAGGGGGCTTAACATTTGTTAGCTTTATATTAGCTCTGCATGGCATAAATTTATTGTGACAATGCCTTATTCGGGGAGCATTGTCTGTCTCTGACGGCTCTTGTTTCTTTTCATTTAACAGTAGGCGTAACATTTACAGTCATTGTTTTGTATTTTGGGGGACTCTGGAAAAAGTTTTTAGGTGGGGGCCAAGCTACCCAGGCCTGGGTAGCTTGGCCCCCGCCCCTATTCTATGCCAAAAAAGGCGAAAAATTAATTTGACCAAAACACATTAAACTTTGGTTTTTCTTTTCATTTAACAGTAGGCGTAACATTTACAGACATTGTTTTGTATTTTGGGGGACTCTGGAAAAAGATTTTAGGTGGGGGCCAAGCTACCCAGGCCTGGGTAGCTTGGCCCCCACCCCGTATTCTATGCCAAAAAAGGCGAAAAATTAATTTGACCAAAACACATTAAACTTTGGTTTTTCTTTTCATTTAACAGTAGGCGAAACATTTACAGACATTGTTTTGTATTTTGGGGGACTCTGGAAAAAGATTTTAGGTGGGGGCCAAGCTACCCAGGCCTGGGTAGCTTGGCCCCCGCCCCTATTCTATGCCAAAAAAGGCGAAAAATTAATTTGACCAAAACACATTAAACTTTGTTTTTTCTTTTCATTTAACAGTAGGCGTAACATTTACAGTCATTGTTTTGTATTTTGGGGGACTCTGGAAAAAGATTTTAGGCGGGGGCCAAGCTACCCAGGCCTGGGTAGCTTGGCCCCCGCCCCTATTCTGCGCCAAAAAAGGCGAAAAATTAATTTGACCAAAACACATTAAACTTTGTTTTTTCTTTTCATTTAACAGTAGGCGTAACATTTACAGACATTGTTTTGTATTTTGGGGGACTCTGGAAAAAGATTTTAGGTGGGGGCCAAGCTACCCAGGCCTGGGTAGCTTGGCCCCCGCCCCTATTCTATGCCAAAAAAGGCGAAAAATTAATTTGACCAAAACACATTAAACTTCGGTTTTTCTTTTCATTTAACAGTAGGCGTAACATTTACAGACATTATTTTGTATTTTGGGGGACTCTGGAAAAAGATTTTAGGTGGGGGCCAAGCTACCCAGGCCTGGGTAGCTTGACCCCCGCCCCTATTCAATGCCAAAAAAGGCGAAAAATTAATTTGACCAAAACACATTAAACTTTGTTTTTTCTTTTCATTTAACAGTAGGCGTAACATTTACAGACATTGTTTTGTATTTTGGGGGACTCTGGAAAAAGATTTTAGGTGGGGGCCAAGCTACCCAGGGTGGGGGCCAAGCTACCCGCGGGTAGCTTAGCCCCCGGGGGCCAAGCTGCCCAGGGGGGCCAAGATACACTGTTACACCGGGGCACGCTGACACTTTTTTCGCAGGACGGGTATACCCGTCCCGGGGCATCGAAAGGGTTAAAGTAGGAAAGCAAGATGTTGGATCTATCTTAATGTAAACAACCAAGTCATTTTGGTGTTCGGAATATGGATCATATTCATGTATACTAAGTAATGCTAACATGTTTGGCTTTAAGTCATATATCATAATAACTTTGCTTCAAGTTGAAAGTTGATAGTATTAACAGCTGCAGAAGATGCTATAAATAATGTGTTAATTAGCCTATACAATCTTGTAAGACTCTACTCCAAAATTGTCAAAGAATTGTCATTGAATTGTCATTGACAATAAATTTGTCTGAAATCTAGGAGAATAAAACACTATGAAAACTATTTACCTATTTATTGATATATACCCACTATTGGTTCTAGTGTTGAATAAACCCCTTCCCAAACAAGACCTGGTTTTTTTAACGTTCCTTATAGAAAAAGCTTTGGAAAACATTTAGGCAAAAGAAGAAAATGCTGATAATCAGCATTTTCTCCTTTTGCCTCAATATTTTCTATGTTACATTGTACACAAATTCAATCTTCATCAAAATTTTGTCACATGTAATGGCCTTTGAATCTGACTGCCCCTGAATTTTGCTGTTTGGGAGAGGGTTAATGTTAGTACACATGTATTCTATAATATTATTCTGATCCATACCCACACACTGATGCATGCTGTGCTCTAACTTGTATTACAACCTAAACTCAGATCAACTGACAATGTGTCAAGGAACAAAATTAATCCTCACATTTTACATATAGGTAATCATGAGAATATAAATTGGAGCCAGGATCTGGAAAAAGATCCCTTAAAGCATTTGAGAACAACATGGATCCAGATCAGCCTGTGCATATGAACAGTCTGATCCAGATCTATAGTGTTCTCTTATAGCTTTTCCATAATCTGTAGCAATTATTAGAGAGCATCATAAGTCCTGATTGATCACCTTTTACTTTGGAATAGTCTCGTCTTGAAACATGAAAATCTCAAATGCTATAGGGGCCCTTTTTCCAGATCCTGGCTAAATTATTTTTTTTCGTTAAGCAGAAGTAGTCAAAATCATAAACCTGTAGCAGAAGTGATAAATGCATTTTAAATGCACACTACTAGAACAGTGATATTATTCCTTGATTATTGTCAGTTGACCTATACCTGAGTTTTGTATAATCATCTGAGTTTGGGTTGAATATGCCTACAATGTATTTCATGCTTTCATCATTTAGTAATAAATCTACTCCTGAAACACGGAAAAAATCTGGAGGCCTGTTTGGATTTGGAAGTAAAGAGGGAAAAGATAAAGAGAAAGACAAAGAACAGAAGAAAACGTAAGATTGGTTCATACAATGTATCTAATAAGGTAGTACAGATCTAAAACACTAACTTTATAAATTACTGCCATGATTAAAAGATTGAAGAAAAAGATCATTGCCATTTGAATTCTTGATTTAGATCTACTAATTTGAGCTATCCATTGGTCAGTAGGCTTAATAATCAACTTAAGACATATGCTATACAGCATTACCATGTAGTTAACATGCAAATCACCTTTGATCAAGGTAAGTTTCAATCAAGGCCATTTTTAGCTCGACTTTTCGAAGAAAATGAGAGCTTATACTGTCACCCGGGCGTTGGCGTCGGCATTGCAACAAAGGTTAAAGTTTTTTCAAACATCAATAACTTCCATCAAAGGGATTCAACCCAAACTTGGAATACTTATTCACCATCACACCCTCTACCTTACTATCAGGGCCCATGACCCTGGCTCCACTATATTTGGAGTTATGCCCCCTTTATACAAAGCAACTTAGAAAGTCGAGCGCGCTGTCTTCGTACAGCTCTTGTTGAAGGTAGAATTACAATGCAATAATCAATGTAATATCAGCTAACAGAGTAAGATAGTTTGACTTTTGTCAATAGATGCTTTCAATGTTTTTTGGCCATGCCATTTTCTGTCTAGACACATTTTAGCGCATGATAAAGATAGGACATGTTATCAACCCTGATACTTCTATGTGTATTAGTAAACACAAAGTAGCATCAGGGGGTGAAACTACATGGTGTATAATCACGTGACTCAGAATTTCCGAAAATCTTCAATATCTTTTTTAATACTTGACCAATTTGAATTCGGTTTGAAGCAGAGAAGGTGTGTAAATGCCAGGAATAAGCTGGACATGTTGGATTTTTAAAAAAATCAACTGATAAAAAAAGTTATTGAAGATAAATCAAAATTTTGATTTATCTTCAATAACTTTTTCATCAGTTGATTTTTCAAAAATCAACCACGTCCATCTAATGTGTGACGTCTGTCCACATTCTCTGCTTCAAACCGAATTCAAATTGGTCAAGTATTAACAAACTTATTGAAGATTTTCTGAAAATATTGTTTCATGTGATTGTCCACCTTGAACTAGTCTATGGCGCATGTGCTGAAAAGCTTCCAGAAAGAAAATGGTATGGTAAAATCCGTAGCATGAAAGGGTTAAATCTGTAGTCTGAGTATGTCTATCCCTTTCCCAAACAAGACCTGACGTACCTAATAGAAAAGGCTTGGGAAAACATTGAGACAAAAGAAGAAACTGCTGAAACCAGCAGTTTCTCCTTTTGTCTCAATATTTTCTGAGCCATATTTTACACAAATCCCATCTTTATTAACATCCATTTTGTTATTTGTGTCAGTTTTTGAAGTGGATCACCCTAAAATTTTGTCGTTTGGGAAAGGGCTAGATCTACACAGTGTGTACATCAACAAAAAATCTCATTTGTTCATCATGTCACCTGTTTTCTCCCATATGTTATTCTGTGTTCACTTCCATACTTTGTCACCTATTACACAATATTAGATACAAATTTGTGTTATACACTTGTACATATGTGTATGTTACTTCTTTGTCTGTGTATGTTTGTCATTTTGTGTATTGTTTGTGGACATATGTATGTTCTCTTTGTCAATCTATCTCTGTGTATTTCTTCATTTTCCGCAATGTTTTTGAGTCATTGTATAGTAATGGTTAATACAAAGCTGTTTCTAAAGAGTGTAAAGGACAGATAGTGTCTTGTTGATGTTTCTGAATGATATGTATTTTTACTTCAGGGGGAGTGGATTTTCTGGTTTATTCAAGAAGAGTGGTAACAAACCCAGCCCTCCACCTGCTGCTAGTAAAAATGCACACAGAATTTCTAATGTACAGGTAATGTAAAACACCTTCATGATTGTTCAATTACTGCCTGTCAATCAAAGTATTTACTCACCAATCAAACTGTTACTTAACCCTTTCCCAAACAAGAACTGCTTTTGACGTCCATAACCTGAAGTACTTGGGAAAACATTGAGACAAAAGAAGAAATTACTGATAATAAGCAATTTCTCCTTTTGTCTCAATATTTTCTGAGCTATATTTTGCATAAATCTTATCTTTATTACCATCGATTATTAGTCATCTATAGAGGTTTTCGAATTGGACCACCCTAAAATTTTCTTCGTTTGGGAAAGGGTCAAGAAAAGTGGTAACAAACCCAGCCCAATACCAGCTGCCAGTAAAAATGCACATAGAATATCAAATGTACAGATATTGTTGCAAACTTTGTAATTGACCAATGAAAATACCTTATCACAAAGAATTTGTGTGTAAGATCAATGTTAATAACATTGGTCTCTTTTCCAAGCAAGCCCAAATTCTGTGTGCCTTGTAGAAAAGGTTTAAATGCATTCTACAGAAGAGAAAAATATTTTAATGACCAGCATTTTCTACTTTTGCTTCAAGTCTTCACCTTGGTAAATGAAAAGAAAATTCCTACATCATTATAGAAGATAATGTAAATCCTTTCCCAAACAAGACTTGTTTTGACATCCTTACATGAAAAGGGCAAAGAAAATACTGACAGGCAAAGGAAGTAAATGCTGACAATCAGCATTATCTTCTTTTGCCTCAATATTTTCTGTCCTTTATTACAGACCTATCCAATCTTTATCAACATCAATTTTGTTGTCTGCATTGGCTTTCTAATTGGATTACTGGCCGGGAAAGTATTAGGACAGATATAGCTAAAGATAAATGCTCCATATCATGTTTTTAATTCATAGAAAATGAGCAAAAATTCCTTATTATACAGGAGGAAGAAGATGACAAATCCAGTACAGGTTCATCTCTCCGACGCAGTGCGACGGAGGACTCATCGCTACGAGGCAGTTTTGATCGTAAACAGTCAGGCGGCAGTATAAACTCTGCATCTCTGCGAGAATCTCTGAAGTCGGAGAAAGGTTCTGTTAAAGGGGAGATAACTCCGGACAGAGTTAGTGTAAAGAGTGGTGAGAGTGTAAATACTGACACTATAGATAAAGTTCCGGATAGCACTGACAGTAAGGCAGCGGATGGTAAACAAGCTGATAGTAAACAAGCTGACAGTAAAGTGTCAGAGTCTAATGTTACAGAGGAGGCCAAGAAGCCACTGGCTGTACCCAGAACCTGGAACTCCTTCACTAAAGCTGATAATGTGAAGAAGGTCGAGGATAAAGCTGAGGTTGTAAATGACAAGAAAGATGAAGATAAAGTAGCAGAGGATCCTGATAAATCAAAAGATGAGGAGAAAAGGAACTCAACAGGTAGTGTACAGTCATTTATATAGGCTTGTTGACACGGATAGGATTTAAGTATTTTATACCTCAGAAAATATTGAGGCAAAAGGAGAAAATGCTGATTATCAGCATTTTCTTCTTTTGTCTCAATATTTTCCCAAGCATTTTCTGTTAGATAATTCAAAATCTGGTCTTGTTTGGGAGAGGGTTAAAGTAGAGGTAGACAAGAAGCCACTGGCTGTACCCAGAACAAGGACATCCTGCACTAAAGCTGACAATGTAAAGAAACTCTACACTTCCGCGTCCACATCTGAGGTTGTAAATAACAAGGAGGAGGTTAAGAAAGATGAAGATAAATCAGTGGAGGAACAGGATAAATCAAAACATGAGGAGAAAAGGAGCTCAACAGGTATGGTTGCATATTTGGAAAAATTGCTGATATATACAGGGTCATTGGTGTTTCACAAATTCAATTTTGTTTAACGTATACAACCCATCATTAGCACCAAAGAGCCAGAGGCGAAATTTGAAAAGTGCTAGTAAATCCTAAACTGTGTTATATTTCCATTCCAAGTACAAACATAAGCATTTTGTATGGTTTAGAATTTTGAAATAATGCAGAATTATGGAAATATTTGACAAAAATGTTATAAATTACCTCCCTTGCATATGAATGTAGAGTAAAAAGATATTTGTAAATCATTTTCTTCTTGAAGCATAATTTTGAAATCTGACACAGTGAATCAACTTATATGAAGTATATTTACAAGTGTGTGTAATTTGATGCATGAAGCATGGCTAGAAAGTGTTTCTAATGATGGGTCATATACTTTAATTTCTATAAGTAAGAGCAATTTGACCAATCTAAAATTTACCATTTGGCAATGGGTCGAAATGGGATTGTAAACCCTTTCTCTTACCTTTCCCAACAAGACCCGCTTTTGATGTCCCTATTAGAATTGGCCTGAGAAAACATTGAGACAAAAGAAGAAAATGCTGATAACCTTTTGTCTCAACATTGTCTATGCCATATTGTGCACAAATCCAATCTTTATCATCATCAAATTTGTCATCTGTAGCAGCTTTCAAATGGAACTATCCTAATATGTTGTTGTTTGGTATTGGGTTAACCATTTCCCAAACAGCAAAATATTAGGGCGGTCCTATTTAAAAGCTGCTGTAGACGACAAATTGATGTTAAAAAGGAAAATATTTGTGTAGAATATAGCACAGAAAATATTGAGACAAAAGGAGAAACTGCTGGTTATCAGCAGTTTCTTCTTTTGCCTCAATGTTTTCCCAAGCCTATTCTATTAGGGACGTCAAAACCAGGTCTTGTTTGGGAAAGGGTTAAGGATTGACTTCTTATTTCAGACACGCCATCTGTCAGTGAAGACAAGGAGCCTGATGTCTCAGACACCAAGCCAGAACCAGCGGCCCCTGTGGTCCCTAAACGACCCATGGCTCCAGGAGGCCTCGGGTTTGGCATCAATATCATGGCAGAAATGAAGGAAAAACAGAAGAGAAAATCCATGGTAAGGCTTTGATCATTCTTGTGCAATATTAGACTATATTCAATTATCGATCTGACAGGAACAAGGTGCTGCTGGTGGTAATTTATGTCACTACCCTTGTGCATCCTTTCATCTGTTTGTCAGTTAGTAGTCTTGTCAGATCAACAGCTACAATTTCAGTAAGATTAAGTCTAAATGCATCATAGTGAATATATTATGATGTTTATCTATACATACAGTACAATCATATATGAAAACCTCAATTTGTCCCTAAATGATCTACCTTTGATTAAATATCCCTATACTTTGATACGTCCCTTCAGTCGCATACATATGCTTGCATGATTTGATGAAGTTGTTGGAGCATTTGTAGAAACTTTTTCAACTTTTGTAGAATGAATTGTCATATACTTTGGCAAGTATACCTATTACTTTCATAGTATCAACTTTCGTAAGTTATAACTTGGTTTACATTTAGATGCCTGCTGTGAATGTGTCACCCAAACCTTCACCAGAAAAGAGCGTTGATCAAAGTCCGAAACAAGAACAGAAGGAGCCATTATTCGGGCAGCGAATATTACGACATTCCGGTGACCGAGATAAAAAAGTGCCAACAAGTAAACAATCTGACTCTGAGGATAAAACTAGTGCAAAAATAACAAATGATAAACCATTAGATAGTTCATCAATCAATTCTACAAGTGAAACTGTAAATAAGCCCACTGTAACTGATACTGCGAGTAAACCAACTTTACCTGATTCTAAATCTAAGCCAACCATTTCTGAATCTGTCAATAAATCAAGTGTTAAATCTGAATCTGAGGACAGGAAGTCAGACAGAAAGTCAACAGGAAGTGAGGTGTCAGAACAGGAAGTAACTAAAGGTACAGATAAAACACCAACTCCTGTGACACAGAAACCATCTCTAAATGGAGAAAAACCTCCCATAGTAGCTAGACAAGGTGAGCATTTTGTCTAAATCTTCTCTATAAGACTGTTTTAATGGCAAAGAATTTTGTGCTAACAATAGACTAGGTTTACCGTTATGTTTTGATAAACCGTCGGTGTTATTATAAAATCTCGTAACTACGGCTTAAATCAAGCCGTAGTTACGAGATCTTATAACAACACCTACGAAATACCATTTTGTTTATCCAAATTTACGTCACAATTAACTGGATAAAATCTTTCCCTATTTGTGGAGCACCATGGTCTAGTGGTAGAACTGGTTTTGGGATCGAAGGGTCCTGGGTTATTATCCTGTCGGTGCCGCAGGAATTTTTCAGAGCAAAAATGTTACCCCACCTTGGTCCTCCCCACCCAGTTGTATAAATGGGAACACGGGAAAGTTCAAAGTCAAAGTGCTGTGACTGGGAAGGTGCCAACTGTTAACAGCCGACTTGAAACTCAGTGATCATTGGTTAAACTTAATGTGTGAAGTTAGTATAACATGCTTCAGTTCGTAAAAACAGACTTCAAACCGAACTTCAACTTTCAGGACTGTTCCAAATTTAAAGCAATTGCAAATGCCTAAATACTATTATACTAGATCTACATTATAGGCTGAGCATTGCTAGTAGAAAACATATTGAACCAAGGTCATATAAGGGTCAAGGTCAAATATCAAAGTCATGTTTTCAAATATTGCTATTATAGAATATGTTTGTTTTATTTCTGCTTTAAATGTTTGTGTTAAGTGTAATAACGCTACTTATATTCTCCCCTCAGGTGTTTTGAAGCCTCCAATTACGAAACCTAAACCTCCTGCAAACAAGCCCAGACCAGCACCTAGAACCAGCCTCTCACAGAGTGAAGACACAGGTAATTATACACAGTCGACAATCGTTATGTCGACATCGGATAAGTAGAAATTCCGCTTAAGGGGGAATGCTCCAGTTTCCTAAATTTTTTTCCAAATAATAGAATTTATTTATATTTTGTATGTTGAAATTACATGTTATTACCAAATGAAAAATAAAATAAAAATGGATGGTCAGCGATCTTGTTTGAATTTCATGGGCATTCGTATCACATACCCCTACAGCGAAAAAATGCACAATTTCTTGCACCTGTCCAAGGTCACTAAAATGCTAATAAAATGCTGTATATTCATTGTTTAGTCCCGAAAACGGATTTAAAGTAACGTCTTACATTTAATAAGACCAGAAAACCCAAAATATGTGCTATTGTAAACGCGTAAATGTATAAAACAACATGCTCACGTGTTCGGTTAGATCAACGAAGCTGGAGTATTTTATGTCAAAATTTGCATATTTTTGGAAATATTTCAAGTTCTACATAATAGAATTTGATAAAACTCCCTCATTGCATTAAGCAACATGTTCTGGTAATAATTCAAAAAGAAAATGTATAGGTCAGCGCACTTATTAATGAATTACAGCAATTTTTATCAGCTACACATGAATAAAATGACGCAAAACAGTGGTAACTGCATACACACTTACGACTGTCTTGCTCTAAATAATCGATTTCCATCCTGAGGAAATCAGTTTCGAATAATAAATACACTTTTACCGTCGAAAATGGTAAATTGTAATGATGTGTTATATTATTGAAAATATGGTAGCGAAACATATTGGTACGAAACATTTAATTTCACTACAGTAATGACCGAGTGTTCCGAAAAACTGGAGCATTCCCCCTTAAGTCGAAGTTAAAGTCATGTCCCATCCTCGACATATGGATATCAAAATGTATAATTAAAATAATTTTGAAACAAATACAGCCATTGAAATTTAGTAGGAAAAGGATAGAAATTGCTCGTTTCGAGCAATTTCTTTCCTTTTCCTACTATATTTCAATCATGGACACATATGATGCCCATGAAAAATGGTTAAATAACGTTTTTCATCGAAAAATAATCAAAATCGGATGAGTCGAACTCCGGATATGTTGAGGTATTTTGACGGCCCCTCTGACTTAGACACAACGAGTGTCAACTGTACATCATATATTTGGAATTGATCAAATGCTGGCTGTCAATAAAAAAACATTGATAAGCCAATGGACGATAATAAAAATGCAACACCCCCATTGTTTGTCTTAAATTCTTCTTTGCATGTGATATTGTATTGATCTATCGACTGACAATCGAAACAATCGACATGCCAATTAACGATTGTTCGTCTTAGATTCTATGTTGGGCGGAGCGATCTGTTGATTGGCGTTTGGTCAATTGTAAATATTTGTACATGGTTGTCATATGGAACTTCTGTCCATAGAAGAAATTCATATGATTTAGCACAAAGATAAGCACTTACAATCATTTTGTACTAAACCCTAAATCC
Source organism: Fragum sueziense (assembly GCA_963680895.1). Classification (NCBI taxonomy): domain Eukaryota; kingdom Metazoa; phylum Mollusca; class Bivalvia; order Cardiida; family Cardiidae; genus Fragum; species Fragum sueziense. Next base: position 7,668,265 of record OY804599.1, on the reverse strand, counting down.
TTCTGCATCTGTTATATGATCATAAACATTACAAATATTACAAAGAGTGCTATAACTTATAAACAAGACATGGTACTACAACATATCTGTTATCATGAATTTACTATATAAGACAGTTACTCAAAAAAAAAAACAGCTTGTACGATTAATTAGTATTATTACATGTAAAACTTTCTCATCATTTTGCAAAGGAATATATTGTTGAACTCTAAAATTACCCTATTTTGTGTTTTTTCTGCAATCAATAGTGAGATATCGGCATTCATATGGTAAGTTATAGAGGGATAGAAGCTGCATTATAATGCATGGTTAAAGTTATTGTAGAAGTAGTTTTGTTTTGGTTCATACCCATTTAGTTTCCCAATTGTTTTAATTTTGTTTTCTGTCAAACACATAATTTCTGTTTTCTATATTTTTGTTTATTATTTGAAATTTCATACTATGGATGGTAAAATCTATCTGAAAACATTGTTATGACTATTTCTAAGAAAAAGTTCTATGTAGGAAACTATGTCATCAATAAATCATGCTTAAATGCATGTACATTGATTAGTTAAATGTCTTCTTGATATAATGAAACGAGCCCAAAGAAGCATGAAATGTCTTACTATTAGATAACTCCTCCTTGCATCTTATAACATAATCTATTGGGTCTGTGGGGAAGGGGGATTATTCTCTGTTCTCATCAAAACCAGGCCGCGGCTTTAGCGCAGTTGGTAGCGCATCTGCCTCTCATTCGAGAGGTCCGGGGTTCGATACCTGGCCGCGGCAAACACCCTTTCTGACAAAATTGTCACCCACCAATGGGTTTGAAATTGTTTACCTAAGTGGGCGAGCAGCTGGAGGCTCGGTAAGGGTGTTGTGGTAGTACTTGTCTGAGAAACAACAGGAATCCATGGTTAGGTGCTCCAGCAGCCACGAAATGACCCTGGCAGTTGAAAACGGCGTAGAACCCCAAAAACTCAGCTCATATCAAAACCAGCTGCGGCCATAGCACAGTTTGTACTGCATCAGACTTTTGCTCATGAGGTCCAAGGTTTAATCCTTGGCCATGGTTAACATTCTCTCTGACATTTGTTTCCCACCGATGGGTAGATAATCTTAAACCTGTGTGGTTGAGCAGCTGGATGCTCAGAAAGGTTGTTGTGGTGGTACTGGTAATAGAAACAACAGGAATCCATGGTTAGGTGCTACAGCTGCCCTGATATGACCATAGCTGTTTAAATAGGTGTTAGACCCCATTCAATCAATTTTATCAAAAAACAATATGTTGTTGGTATTTATTTGAAACATTTACAATCAGACTAGATGATTCTAGTCAGTGCATACAAAATAGTATTTAAACTTTCCCTTGTTTAGATTTGGTTTATCCCTGCATGTTACTTAGGTTTGCATTGCACAGGTCATACAAGATTCATCATTGTCTTATGTTGCTAATTCATTGAAACGGAAATATAAGAAAATATTGCACTGAGGAGATAATTTCTCAATGTTTACTCTGCTGCTACATAGATATCATATTTGTAAAGTTAATTTGTTTTTTTCTGCTTTCCTTCTGATTAAGACCAGTCTAATGTTGTTTTGGAAAAAAGGTTTAAGCTTTTATGCCAAGCATTTAGCTTTCTTAACATATTTAAAGCAATGCTTTATAATGTCAACTGCTTGATAATAAATAAAATGTTTAACAATAGATTGAAAAACAATTATAGAAATGTTCTAAACTCTAACAAAGAATCAAACCTTTGTTATGCCTTCTTCAATATAACTTCTCTGTTTCATGATTTGGTTGAGAACTATTTCATTTAGATCTTACACCTTCACGGGTGGTAAACAGAGAAACTAGCTCCAAAAAGAGGTAGTTGCATAGAGCAAAAATTAGTAGGTCACAAACGCATTTTCTGAAATTATTTCTTTTAAAGCGAGTTTTTGAGAAATCTGGCTATGCTGTAATATGAAGAAATGGTCGAAGTTTGTTGTGCACGAGAAAATACGGTATTAATAGCAGGATTTGAATACAATCGTTGAAAAACATTTCAAAATCGAAAGTAAAAACTTCTGAATTTTCGATTTTGAAATGTTTTTCAACGATTGTATGCAAACTCTGCTTACTAACACTGTATATTCTCGTGCACAACAAACTTAGACCATTTCTTCATATTACAGCGTCGCCGGATTTTTCAATAACTCGTTGTATAAGAAATAATTGTAGAAAAATGTGTTCGTGACCTACCTTTGTTTACAGATTTTCGCTCTATGCAACTACCTCGGTAAAGGCCGGATATCACGAGGAAACAAAATACCGTTGACTCTTTTTGGAGCTAGTTTCTCTGTTTACCACCCGTGACCTTTGTCCAGTTTAAGTTTGCTTTCTGTTTGCATGATTTCTGTTTACCCCACCCACCATTGTTTTAACAGACCCCACAAGTCCTGACTCCAACACTAAAGAAGGTAAAGACACAAAACATGAGAGCAGTATTGTCTATGACTCAGCCACACTGAAAATGTCCGTTAAAGACAAGATCGCCAAGAAGTTTGGTAACGCAGCCATAGATTCAGCCGGTAAAAAAGAAGAAAAGTCGCCCAGAATATCCTCCACCGAGTCACAAGAGAACAAACCGACATCACCAGATATGAAGCCAGCTGGCCTGGTTCTACCGTTTGCTGCAGGAAAGTTAGATGGGAAGAAAGGAGACTCTTTACCAAGGGACGCTACTCCAGATGATGTAGATAAAGGGCTGTCACTCTCACAGGATGACTTACAAGGTCTGATTTAAATACAATGTCAATGACAGAAACAAATGTGTCCCTTACCATATTGTTTTGTTGTTAAAGTTTAGCAATTGTTCTGTTTGCATGTACTGTTTGCATCTTGTTTAGTTTCTTAATTTTCTGTTGCAAACATAGTTTAACCTTGTTAGACTTTTATTGAACCTTATGTCAAGTGGACCACATGTAGAATGATCATCTTGAAAATGTTTTTAAAAAAGAGTTCATTAATTTCTTAGACTTTATACACTGATCTTTCTTTCTCTTGGATATATTTACTGTTTCTTGTAACTAAATCCATCTTCATGCTATAGAAAAATATACATGTTTTTATTTCCTCTTAATAACTTGCATGTTTTATCCAGTGAACTTCTGTATCTTTAAAAAGATGTTCAAGGCTTTCTATTTTGTATTGCTATTTGTTTACATTCATTCATTGACTTCAACTGCAAAATTTTGTGCATAGCACTACAATAATTGTAATTCTATATGAAAGTATATTGTTATCTCCTTACAATGATATCTGACAGCATCCTGTTGAAAAAAGAAAATTGTGAAAATCTCCTTTCATTTTCTTGCCATAACATTACAATTTTATACATGTGTATAAAATCTGTCATTAACTCCTTCCCAAACAAGACCTGGTAGATCTATTTATGGCCTTGTCAGAAAATGCCAGGGAAAACATTTAGACAAAAGAAGAAAATGCTGATAATCAGCATTTTCTTCCTTTGCCTCTATATTTCCCATGCTATATCGCACATAAATCCTATTTTGACAAACCTCCATTTTACTGTCTGCAGCAGCTTTTGAAGTAGACCACCCTTATATTTGGCGTTGGGAAAGGGTTAAACAAAAAAAGAATCTCGTTCTCTCTGTGTTACAGCTGGTGACCTTGACCTGAGATCAGAAACAAGTTCGGAGATGACAGACAGTGGTATAGTTTACGATTCTGACACACTCAAAATGTCCGTGAAAGATAAAGCTAACAGCTTGTTTGGTGAGACTGTACAGAAGAAATCAGGGTCGTTACCGCGGGATACAAAACCTGCTGATATGAAAGATGGTAACTGGTCTTTATTACATTTGATAGTGTACATGAAAAAGATAGTGGTTGTCTTTACACTGTAGACACGCTGAAAAAGAGCATAAAGGATAGCTTAGTGAAACAGTATAAAAGAAGTTGGAACTGTTACCTCAGGAGAATGCAAAACATACATGTCTTCCAAGACTTTGACTACCTAAATACCAATAAAATGCATAAGTAATGATGGTCAATATTTACAAAACAGGAAATTTTTAAGACTAAAAACAGAGTATCCACAATGGGTCAAGATCACATGTGAAAGTCTTGTTTATGTGAATGTGGTCCCATTGTTATGTCCTAAATTTTATGACCCTGTATCAAAAGATCGGCGGCATATTGTTTTACTCATGTCTGTCTGTCCATCCATCTGTTTGTGTCTGTTTGTCCGAAAACTTAACATTTTGCCTTTTCTCCAAAAGTATGCAACATAAAAAGCTGATATTTGGTATATACAGTCAAAACTGTGTTAGCGGCCACCTGTGTATAGCAGCCAAACTGTCATATGCAGCCAGTCCAGGTCCTCCCATGCAATTTTACTCTTTAAAGTAACTGTGAATAGCAATATACTGCCTAGCTAATGTGGTCAGTGGCCACCTTTAATTGTCCCAATTGCTCTTTACCTACATCCCCTTAAGCAACCATGCACAACTAATTGGTGGCAGGCAATGTGTCAAATATTGATAATACATCTGGCAATTTGCCTAATCATGTGCATAAACCATGAAAAGGTGTGATAAACAGTTAAATGTCATATAAAAGTGTACCCTTTTCCCTTTACAACACTTGCTTTTTCTTCATATTAATAGGGCCAGTCATACAAGTAGACATTTACATCCAGCCTTAAGAATATTTTTTTCTGTGTTAAGCAGCCAACTGTCGTATACAGCCAATTTTGGTGTGTCCATTGGCTGGCTGCATACAACAGTTTCGACTGTAGCTTCCTTCCAATGATAGCTATTTGTTCCATGCAATATTACCCTCCTAAAGGTCATCCATTAACCCTAATCAACCCTTTACACAAAAACTTCACATTTTAGAAAAATAGCCATTTCATGGGCATTTATGTTTCACAAACACATCTTGTTTTCTTTGAATTTTTATTCACCTAAAGATGAAAAAATGATTTTGTCAGCTTTATTTGACTTTCATAAGTAGAGTCATTTAAGTTTAACTTTATTTTTTCAGATACCCCTAAGACATCAAAGCGTCCTCGTTCCATGTTTGCTGTGATCGACAATCACCCTGACCTGAAAAACAAACCACAGACGGACAAGAAAACAGACATTCCGGAGGAGACGTCAGAAGATACTCCGGGACACACGGACACAAACACAGACACAAAAACTGACGATACTGATCAACATTCTCCCACCGACGTGGTCATGGTGTGATTCAGTTGTGTTAATCTTATACTGGATTATTCAAACCTTTCCCAAACAACAAAATTTTGGATTGGTCCAAATTCAAAGATCCTGCAGATGACAATTTCAAGTTAAGGAAATTTAAAATCATTTGGTTCTTTTTGGTAGAAAACATTGTCACAAGCAATTTCTTCATTTTCCACGATATTTTCCCAAGCCTTTTCTTTTGAAGGAGTCCAAAGGCGTCACTGTGCAGTAATGGGTTAAACCCTTCCCCAAACTGCAATATTGTAGACCATTCAAATATAAAGGTTGACTTATTAATAAAATAATGCTGACTCCTACAGAAAATCTCCAAGACATTGCATATAAAACCTTGCAAGAAAAGAAGTTAATGCTGATCATCAGCTTGTTCTTCTCTTCTTGCTAGGTTTTCTGAACCCATATCTAGTTTGGTCGTCAAAAGCAGCACTGATTTTCCATTCCCGCAAAATTTTAGGCTGTCCCAATTTGAAAGGCACTGCACTTAACAAAATGCTTGTCTAAATGAGAGGATTTGTGTATGATGTAATACAACAAGATATTGAGGAAATACTGGTTATCATGTAGGTTTAGTTTCTTTGTATTTAAACCAGTCGATCATTTTCTGATACTGTTAAAAATTGATAAAATTATAGTGTATAAAATTTGCACAGAAAATATTGAAGCATAAGGGGGAAACTCTGGCTATAATTATGTTCTTCTTTTGTCTCAATATTTTGACTAGTATTTCCTATTCGGGACATCAAAATCAGTCTTTGTTTGGGAAAGGTCATTAAATTGTTATTTTGTTGTACTGTAGAAGACCTACACAATTTTCTTGTTATTTTAAATTGATTTTATATCATTATTTATGATGTCATACAAAATGGGACCTTAACCTATTCCCAAATAAGACCTGGTTCTGACATCCTTTATAGAGATTGTTTGGGAAAACATTAATGCAAAAGAAGAAAATGCTGATAATTAGTTTCTCCTTTTGTCTCAATACTTTATATTCTACATCGTTAACATGTTCACAATTCTTTCTTTATCAATACCAGTTTTGTTGTCGTCCGCAGCTTTCAAACAGTCTGGTTTTTTTGCCATTAGGGAAAGGGTTAATCGAACAATGATTGACAGTAAATATGAACTAGGTAAATGCCTGTTTTGTATGACAAGACATTATAAAGTTCTTCTTTAACCCTTTTCCAAATTGCAAAGATTCAGAAAGAAAGAAATGTGTAGAATTTAGCGCAGAAAATATAGATACAAAAGGGAAAAAATGTTGATTATTAGCATTTTCTTCTATTGCATCAATGTTTTTACAAGCAAATTCTACAAAGAGTGTCAAAAACTGGTCTTGTTTGGAAAAGGGTTAAATTATTGATGACTTACAAGTGTTCATTTAGTTATTTAGATTGCTGTTTTGCTAGAGAAGAGGGAGATTCATAATGATAACTAGATCTAGAAAATACAAGAACCATGGTGCTCTATTAGTTATTTCTGATGTTTCCTTGACCCATGACCAGACAGCAAAATTTTAGACTTGTTCAAGATGTTGCAGACAACCATTTTTAAGTGCATGAAATTTTACATAATATTTTGTGTTGAAACATTGTGGTAAATGAAGAAATTGCTTGTTACAAGAAGTTTCTTCATTTTCCGCTTTGTTTAACAAAGGCCTCATTTCGTAAGGCAAATTTTCATTGTGACGCTGTCATTGTGTGGGTATGGGTTAACCCTTGCATCGCAGCTTTCTGAACAGTCTTGGTAAATTGTGAAGCAACATGTGACATGGATCAGACTGCAAATATGAGCTGTCTGACCTTATTCTATACTGCTAGTTTGTCTACATTAACCCTCCCTGACAAAATTTTAAGGTGATCCACTTCAAAAATTGCCACAAATGACAAAATAGATGTTATTAAAGATATGATTTGTGTAAAATATGGCACAGAAAATATTGAGACAAAAGGAGAAACTGCTGGTTATCAGCAGTTTCTCCTTTTGTTTCAATGTTTTCCCAAACCTTTTCTGTTAGCGACGTCAAAACCAGGGCTTGTTTGGGAAAGGCTTAATCATGAAAAAGAATAAGGATCAAAGTTTGATTGATACTGTTTAGAGCAACAGCTAATCAGACAAAATCAATGTGGTTACCGGTAGGATGAATGTGCCAATAAAAAAATGTGTGTTTCTATTTCAAAAGATGCAATTTGAATTGTAGCGTGTAGAAAACACAAAATGAGAGAGGCACATGTAATTCCATTTTTAGATTAAAATGCATTTAACGGTTGAATTTTACATTTAGTTGGCAAAGGAGACAAATCAAACCAATTTTCCCTCTGTCATCATTGCTAGCATTGCTTTAATGCATTTGTTAGTTTTAGCTTTACTATTGAAAGAATAGTGTAGCTATTCCAGTCATTCAGGCATTATCATCTGTATAATGTTCTGGGGCAGATCCAGGATTTCTGTGGAGGGGGTTCCAACATACAAAAAGAGGGGTTAGTTTTTTCCAGTATTGCATAATTTTGACTGTATTTCTGCATGAAAATGAAATAATCAGGCTATAAAGGATTTTGACTGTATTTCTGCATGAAAATGAAATAATCAGGCTACAGAGTGGGAGTCCGTTTGAACCTCCCCGAACCCCCTCTGGATCCGCCGCTGATGTAATTGGCAAGGTTTAGCGTGCAAGTTAAATCTACATATCTACTAAAGTCATGGTTTGCGGAAGTTTCTGGGACACTTCCAATTTGAAAGCCTCTTCAGATGACAAAATGAGTATGGTTACAAATAGGATTTGTGTATAACATAGTTCAGAAAATACTGAGTCAAAAGGAGAAAATGCTGATCATCAGCATTTTCTGCTTTGGCTCAATGTTTTCCAGAGTCATTTTAGGAGGGATGTCAAAACCAGACCTTGTCTTTGAAAGGGTTTTACCAATACCTTTAACCCTTTCCCAAACAACGAAATTTTAGGGTGGTCCACTTCAAAAACTGTAAAAAATGACAAAATGGATGTTATTAAAGATAGAATTTGTATAAAATATGGCATAGAAAATATTGAGACAAAAGGAGAAACTGCTGGTTATCAGCAGTTTCTTCTTTTGTCTCAATGTTTTCCCAAGCTACCAGGGACGTCAAAACCAGGTCTTGTTTGGGAAAGGGTTAAGTATTAAAAGGTATTAAGGTAGAGCTGCCTCCTCATATCAAGCACTTGATAATCAAGTTTGATGTCCTCTTATAGGTCTTGTTTTTATGTCTCTATGTCTGTGAATTTCAAAGCTAAGCTTGTTAAAGTAAGAATACTCTAGATAGTGCAAAATTTAGTTCATAATTTGGGGCCAATGTGGTTTGTTTTTTATGTGATCATGAGTTATTTTGTTCTGTAAGTCTGGGTTAAAAATATGATGGTTTGGAGCAATTATTTTTGTAACAGCTTAAGAAATTATGTGTTCTTGCAATAACTGCACCGAATTCTGAAAATGTTGTCTTTTGTGATACAATTATCAGTTAACAAGGCACAAATATAGTAGCATGTGCCTATTAAGTTGCTTTACTGTTGATAAATAAGGGCATAAAAATGTGTGAATTGTTAGTTGTTTAATTATTGTTATGTGCGCATGAGTTGCTAGCAGGTTACAAACACTTGCAAATATTTTACAATGAACCATTGATTTGTAAGGCCTTGCTCTAGACATTGACCTAATGATGTTTTTCCTCCATTATACACTGGTATTTGGAAATGTTATATACTCTATGGGCTAATTTCATATAACGAATTTAACGTGTCTACCATCAATGAGATTCATGCAATGTCAGAATTTTCGGGTGACATTATAAACATTTGACAGTGAAATCTTCCACTACCGATGTTTACAACGTCGCTTGTATAGGTTTGGATACATAACAAAATGTTTACGATGTCAAATGATAAATTCCAAAGTCGCTTGAATCTCAGTAGGGGTGGGCTACCTTCAGCAATGCATTTATCATTTCTTTACCTTTAAGTGTTAACTTCAAACTCTTTTAATGCAACCAGACATTTATGTACCTTATTAGTCCCCTACCGGTGTTCACACCGGAGGGGACTATAGGTTTGCCCTCCGTCTGTCCGTCCGTCCGTCCGTCCGTCTGTCCGTCAGTCTGTCCGTCCGTCTGTCCGCTCAAATCTGGATCCCGCGATAACTTAATAACTAAGCAAGCGTTTTTGATGAAAGTTGGTATATGACTAGATGGCAATGTGTAGATTATGCACATCATTTTATTTTTGTTTTTCGACTTAAATTGAGGTTGCTATGGTTACAGAAATAGTGAAAATATGGCCAAAAATGGGATCCTGCGATAAGATAATAACTAAGCAAGCTAGTTTGATGAGACTTGGTATATGACTATATGGCAATGTGTAGATTATGCACATCATTTTATTTTTGTTTTTAGACTAAACTTGTTGTTGCTATGGTTACGGAAATAGTGAAAATATGGCAAAAAATATTGGATCCTGCGATAAGTTAATAAGTAAGCAAGCTAATTTGATGAGACTTGGTATATGACTAGATGGCAATGTGTAGATTATGCACATCATTTTATCTTTGTTCTTTGACTTAAAGTGCGGTTGCTATGGTAACGGAAATAGTGAAAATATGGCAAAAAATGGATCCTGCAACTTAATCTATTATTGATTACCATATTGAGTCAATGTGAAGCCGGTAGGGGACTTTATGTGTTGCATACAACACCAGATACTTGTTAAAAAGGGAATAAGAGGGAAAAAACTAGTGACATCTTACTATGAATATCCTTGAATATTTTGCCAGCAGTGAACAAGATCGATATCCATGCACTGGTGCATCCATGTCAGACTTCCACTTGTTTAACCCTTTCCCAAACAACAAAATTTTAGGGTGACGCAATTCAAAAACTGATACAGATGACAAAATGGATGTCATTAAAGATTGAATTTGCGTACAATATATCACAGAAAATATTTAGGCAAAAAAAGAAACTGCTGGTTATCAGCAGTTTCTTCTTTTATCTCATTGTTTTCCCAAACCTTTTCTGTTAGGGACGTCAAAAGCAGGTCTTGTTTGGGAAAGGATTAATACATCCTGACAGGGGTTTGCTAAAATAAACTTTGAAGAAAGTTTCAATGAAGTTGTATGATTAAGATTGGCCTATAGATACATCCATTGATCACTGCTGACGAAACATCTTCAACATCTACTTGAATACAAGTATGTAAAAATGATTTTGTAATTATACCCCACACAACGAAGTTAGGGGGGGGGGGGTATACTGGAATCAGGTTGTCCGTCTGTCCGTGGACATAATCTTGTGTCCTGTTCTCCTCCCACAGTTTTTGACCAATTTTTCTGAAATTTTATCAGGATGTTTCCGTTCATATGAAGTTGTGCACCTGCAATTTTCATCTTGATCCAGTCATTAGTTTCAGAGTTATGCCACTTTGAAGTTTTTGATGGGGTGGGGGGGGGGGGGTGGGGGGGGACACGTTTCCGTGTCCTAACTCGAGAACCATTTGACCTAGGATCATGAAACTTTATACAGTTGTTATACCCCCCACAACAGAGTTATGGGGGGGTATACTGGATTCAGATTGTCCGTCTGTCCGTCCGTCCGTCCGTGGACATAATTTTGTGTCCTCTTCTCCTCCCACAGTTTTTTACTGATTTTGCTGAAATTTTAGCAGGTTGTTTCCTATCATATGAAGTTGTGCACCTGCAATTTTCATCTAGATCCAGGCAGTAGTTTCAGAGTTATGCCACTTTGAACTTTAGCACTTTTTCAGTGACAATGCGCTAGTGGGGGGTATTTGTCCGCTTTGCGACAGTTCTAGTTGCCCATGACCCAAGGAGGTGCCCTATTGTTTTGGGGTCACCAAGGTCAAAGGTCAAGCTCACAGTTGGACTTTGTTTAAAATCCGTTTCCATGCTCCAAGTCAAGAACCTTTTGACCTATAGCACTTTTTCAGTGACAAGGCCCTAGTGGGGGGTATTCGTCCGCTTTGCGACAGTTCTAGTTTGCTCAGATAAATTTTAACTGAAGGCCTAGAATAACAACCAAATCAAAATAGTCTCATTTTGTATGAGAAATATCTCTTTCCTAAACAGCAAAAATATGGACTTCCAAATTGAAGGGTGCTGCAGACGACAAAATAGATGCTGGTAAAGACAGAATTAGTCCACAGTATAGCCCAGAAAATATTGAGGCAAAAGGAGAAAATGCTGGTATCAGCATTTTCTTCTTTTGCCTCAATTTTTTCTAGAGCTCTCTCCAATTAGGAACATTAAAACCAGGTCTTGTTTGGGAAAGGTTTTCTGTTAAAGCTATGCACATTTTACAGTTATACTGCTTCTATTACTTTGTTACTTGGATGCAATATTTTTTGTCTTCTGTTGTTTTTTTATTACAATTATGTATATATAAAATGTATAGCATGTAATAATAATTATCTTCCAAAATGTTACAGACCAATTTATTCTTACAATAATAAACAAATTTATAATGATGTGTACTTGTTTATTTCATTCTTCAATCCTTAAATTATTAGTTAACCAGATCATAAATGAAAAAAATGCTACATATCAGCAATTTTATGTCCCTGTATCAAAAGATGGGGGCATACTGTTTTACTGTTGTCCGTCTGTCAGTCAGTCAGTTTTTCTGTCCATCTGTCAATCCAAAAACTTATCATGAAAACTTAACATTAACATTTTCGGGGGCATTATTGTTTCACAAACACATCTTGTTTTTTGCCTTGATGTTTCCGGAAGTTTTATCACTCAAGTGTGCCTAAACTTGTCACTGTTTGGGAATGGGTAAACAGCAGTTGTTGGAAAGGTACCGTTTGTCTCACAAATAGGCATGCTTTGCATGTCAGTGCACTAGCCAGAGAGAAAAGCAGTCCATGATATAAACTGGTCCCTATAAATAAGCTGAGGTTTGGAAAAACGCCCTTAATGGCAATTGAGACCAGCATGGATCCAGATCAGTCTGTGCATACGCAGTCTGATCAGGATCCATGCCGTTTTCTTAAACCCATTGCCACACAGTGACCCTTTTTGACTCCTCTAAAGAAAATTGCTTTGGAAAACATTGTGCAAAATGAAGAAATTGCTTGCGACAAGCAATTTCTTCATTCCCCACAATGTTTTCTATCCCAAAATTTGTTAACTTTCAAAATTTTGCCACTTTGAAAATGTTGTCTTTGAATTTGGACAGGTCCAAAACTTTGCTGTTTGAGAAAGGGTTAAGGTTCTTTATTATCTGTAGCAACTGAAGCTACCAGTGTGGATCCCTATTTGACTGTATTTGATTACAGGACGATCAGGAAGCATTGTTGTCTTAACCTATTGCAAAGGAACAAGAATTTGGGCTGATCCAAATTCAAAGTTGTTGCAAATTACAATATCTAGTGAATTAAATTTGACATTTTTTGGTCGTTTCGGTAGAAAACATTGTGAGAAATGAAGAAATTGCTTGTCACAAGCAATTTCTTCAATTCCCACAATGGTTTCTAAAGTTATTACCTTGTAGGGAGTCAAAAAGAGTCATTGTGTGGTAATGGGTCAAATGCTCCAATGGCCCATTTTCAAGGTCCCACAAATGGTCCAAACCCAAATATGATGCAGATGACAAAATTAATGTTCTGGAGAGCCATCAATTAGTTAGAGCGCAAAAAAAAGTAGGAGAAAATCACAGTTATCAACATTTTCATCTAGTCTCTTAATGTTTCCCATGCTTGTGCTATTAGATATATTGAAACAATTGTTGATTTGTTTAGAAAATGGCTTTATTAGCCAACTCAATCAATTCGAGTCACATAGAAAAAGAAAGCTCAATGCAAAATGTACAAATGATTTATTCAAAGGCATTTGGAATTTTAAAGTAACAATATACAAATGTAATTACAATACAATATTAACAAAGTAAAAAAAATCTCAAATCAGATATATATAATAATAATAATAGAGGATGATGAAAGATTGGATAACTCCAATAAACTGGGATTTCATTGAATGGATAATCATGCCATGTTCAACAATTTTTCAGCTATGTTGCGTAGGCTGGTGTGCCTTATCAGTTATTGCAACAGTACAAAGAAAACATCTTATTCAAGGCTCAACAACACCTAAATATTGGAAGTTATTAATAAAATATGTACAGAACTGTGCATGTGGACGGTTAACATATTGTGACCTGTCACGCTAAAAGGGACCTTATCCGAAATACAAAAATCCAAATTTTGACAAACTTGTCAGACCCAGCAGAGGTCAATCAGATCGCGTGTGCAAAAAATAAACATATAGTAAGATAGGGAAAATATTCCGGATTTGGAAAATTACATAAAAGTGAAAAGTGTCAGCCCTAGTCTGGGTGCGCGGACTGCGCAGATGGACTAAGGTCGATTTTTTTCACGCTTCCTATAAGGTCCCTTTTAGCTTGACCGGTCACATATCTATGAGTAGCGGAAGCTCCAATTTGGAGGATTTGTGCGCAATATAACAGAAAATATTGAGACAAAAGGAGAAAATGCTGATCATCAGCATTTTCTTCTTTTGTCTCAATGTTTTCCTAAGCATTTTCTATACAGGACATCAACAGCAGGTCTTGTTTGGGAAAATGTTTTTAACCATTTTCAAACAAGCTTCTTAGAGCAAAGCATAATCCCCCCCCCCAATGAGTACCCATAAAATAGGGTTTGGATTTCAAATAAACTGCAATCAATCCCTTTACACTCTCTGATCTACAAATATGTATATATGACTATTATATATCCATATACAAACATCCAGACCTGTATGCATATCTATTCCACATTGAAATACATTAAACACAATATGATAGTATTGCACTTTATCCCCTAATAATTTCACATGTGAAAATATTTCAGTTATTTCATGAAAACAATAGCTCAACTTGAACACTTTGTGCTCACATAAGCTGGTTACTATATGTGACTCAAGCTAAAAGGGACCTATAGGCTACTGGAAAGTGGGAAAAATATCGATCCCAGTCAGTCTGAGCATTTTGCTCAGACTGACTAGGGTTTATACTTCTCTCACTCTAATAGCATTTTCTGAATCGAGAATGTTTTCGCTATCTTACTTTACACTGGTGGTGAACTCGGCCAAAGCAAGGGACGTTTTTTCGCTACAACAAGGTATAGATACTTTGTGTTTAAATGTGAATTTAAAGATCAGTTTTTCTTATGGCAATGAATTTGTTCTAAAAATAGACCAGGTTTACCGTTATGTATTGACAAGCCGTTGGTATTGTTATAAAATCTCATAACTACGGCTTTATGGAAGCCGTAGTTACGAGATTTTATAACAACTCCAATGGAATACAGTGTTCGTGAAAAAATGTCCCTCGCTTTAGCCAAGTTCACCACCAGCGTTTAAATAAGTTCATTTTTCAGATATGGCATCTAGTTGACCTCTGCTGTCTGATCCGACAATTCTGTACCTTAAAATTTGCTTTTATGGACTGCATACAAGGTCCCTTTTAGCATGATGACTCACAATCATGTATATAAACAGGAATCATGGTCAAAGAGACTTCGATGTACAAAATACAACATTTCAATTTAAAATGCGTAATGTCTAAAAGGCATGTATATCATTTGACCAATGTAAAAGAAAACAACAGAATTTTGTATAAACTAGCTAGATTTTACAGTTGTCGCCGCATCGCATGGCACAATGTTTATATTTTGTTCAAATGTAATTGAATGTTAAACAAAACATAAACACGTGCCATATGATGTGGCACCAACTGTAAGTCTAGCAAACTTTTTGCCCATAGAAATTAACAATAACAACATCCCTATATAACTTTATATAAAATTAACAACTATATATAGTATGAAATTGCACAAAATGTATGGCTGGTCAAAAAACTTGGACCAACTTGATCAAAATATACTTTGTTTGGATTTCTTAAATAAGGATTTCTTGCTTCAAAAAATAAAATTGTGTATGTTTAAATTCACTTTGTTTTATGATTTTATCTTCAAAAGGAAAAAAAAATGCAGTCAATAATAATTGACAACTCAAATACTTCATTCCCTAACCGTTAAGACTATACCTGACATTAAAAACTTCTGTTTCCACATTTTAATACATGTAGTATTTGAAAGTATCAAAAGTCTGGGGGTGGTATTCACCAACCAGTCCAATTTTAAATCTTATTCTGAAATCAAACTAGCATCAATCTTAACAGACAGACACATAAGACTCCTCAATTTAGACTATTTAATCATTTCCCAAACAACAAAGTTTTAGGGTGCTCCTATTCAAAAGCTTCTGCAGACAACAAAATAGACACTAATAAAGACAGAAATTGTGTGCAATAAAGCACAGAAAATATTGAGGCAAAAGGAGAAACTGCTGGTTATCAGCAGTTTCTTCTTTTGTCTCAATGTTTTCCCAAGTCAATTCAATTAGGGACGTTAAAATCTGGTCTTGTTTGGGAAAGGGTTAATAATACATATAGCATTTGAAAGTACCAATTTTAAGTCTTATTCTGAAATCAAACTAGCATCAATCTTAACAGACAGACACATAAGACTCCTCAATTTAGACTATTTAATTATTTCCCAAACAACAAAGTTTTAGGGTGCTCCTATTCAAAAGCTTCTGCAAACAACAAAATGGATGTTGGTAAAGACTGAATTCCTGTACAATGAAGCGCAGAAAATATTGAGGCAAAAGGAGAAAAATGCTGGTTACCAGCATTTTCTTCTTTTGCCTCAATGTTTTCCCAGGTCTTTTCTCTTACGGACATGAAAACTAGGTCTTGTTTGGGAAAGGGTTTAGACTTGAGGGCCCTAGAAAGTCTGCCAGACTACCTTCTCAGTCATCCTTCATTTTGAACACAAGGTGGGGGTGACTAGCATACAAATATTTCTGTAGCCCTTTCCTGAATAGTGCAGGACTTAGCTGCCTCTAACACAGAAAACATTTGCAAATATTCAGGAATAGAGCATAATGTTTTAAACCCACATTTTCTAGATTCATTTCAAAATTTTCTCTGTTATTATACTAAAATATTCTGTTATAATTAAATATCAATTCCCTTGTTTTGAATGGCTTTCAAGAATACTCAAAATTGTGCAGTCTGTTGTAGTCTTGCAGAATCATACATATCACTTTATGACAAGATTTTTTCCAGCAATATTTGCATTAAACTGAATTTTTGGCAGTTTTTCTCTTGTTTTCTTTTTTTCCTAAAGCATAATATTGTTTGATGCTGGTTTGCATTCCATGTGATAGTGGCAATCGATCAGTCAGCTGTGAATCTGTATATCTGTGTTGGTGTTTTGGTTGGCTGTTTTAACCAAAATACTTTTACATTCTTAACCCATTACCACACAATGACTCTTTTTGACTCCACACAAGATAATTGCTTTGAGACACATCATGGAAAATGAAGAAATTGCTTGTGACAAGCAATTTCTTCATTTCCCACAATGTTTTCTACCCCAAAAGACCAAAAAATATATAATTATATTCACTTGAAATTGTCGTCTGCATTATCTTTGAATTTGGAACAGTCCAAAACATTGTTGTTTGGTAATGGGTTAACCGAAAAATTGTTTCATGTTGGTTTTGCCTTTGCAGTGATAGTGACCGGGATCTGTCAGCTGTGTATTTGTATAATCTGTGATCGTGGTTCTGGACTAGTCCCCATATTCCAGGTTAATATCAGGTGGGGTCCGTGTAGTGTTGTTTACGCCGATGTCGGTGACGAGATATTGGTTTAGCTAAATAAGGTTTGAACTCAGGCTTCTCTCTCTCAAATAATGCTTCATCACTGAAATTACAATCAGATAATTTACTCTTTCAATAACGACATAATTTTAGACTGCTCAAATTTTAAAACAGTTGCAGATGACAAACTGATTTATTTCTCAAGAAGAAAACCTAAATGTTGTAACACACAAAATGTTCTGGGAAATGGGAAAACTATAAGCAATTTCTTCCTTTATCCCAACATTTTCAAAGTGATTTCTACTAGCCTAGGACATCAAAGTCATGCCTATTTGAGAAAAGCTTAAACATGTCATCAATAAAATTGTGATTGGTCTCTCGCAAATTTATGAAATTTAACCAAATTCCTGAATAGTTATCCAGACAATTTTGTGTAAAGAGTACAATAAAAGTCATCAGCATTTTCTTCCTACCATGCAACTATTTATTTCATTATCTCAGATCTTATATTTTGCTTTTTTCTGCCTCAACAGTTTGGTTAATGAAGTAAGCAGAACTCTGATAAAAATCTGATCCAAGATATTGCAGTTCCAGGGATCAAACCAGCTACCACTGATAAACCTTTGGTACAAAATAAGCAACAAGAGGACCATGATGGTTCTTAATCGCTCACCTGAACCAAATTGATAACTATGACCCACAGTTTTATTCAATCAATTAGTAGTGACCTTAAGACTGAAACAAATTTATGGTCACCAACATTGCCCTTTTCTTGTAATATCTATCAGAACATTCCCATTTGTGATAGAGATCATCCTTGTAAAATTTCGTGAAGATTGGACCAAATTGTAGCCCTTAGAGTTCTAACAAGGATTTTGTCATTAAGGCCCCTTTTCCCATGACATCCGACAGAACATTTTCATATTCGATAAGGTTCATACTTGTGACTTAGGCAAAGATTCTGATAAAGTTTCTCGAAGATTATAGGGCAAAAATTGTAGCCTCTACATTGCTGACAGGATTTTGTCAGTTAGGCCCCTTTTCGCTAAACATCATATAGATTGTTCCTATTTTTAATAGGATTCATCTTAATGACCTGACAAACGTTCTGACTAAGTTTCAGGAAGATTGGGCAAAATTGTGGCCTTTGGTGTGCTAACAAGGATTTTGTCATTAAGGCCCCTTTTCTTGTGACATCCAACGTAACATTCCTATTTTCAATAGGGTTCATCATTGTGACTAGACAAACATTCTGAAAAAGTTTGATGAAGATTAGGACAAAAATGTGGCCTCTAACATGCTATCAAGGATTTCGTCATTAAGGCCCCTTTTACCCTGATATCAAACAGAATTTTCCCATTTTCGATAGGATTCATTCATATGACAAGACAAACATTCTGACTAAATTTCAGAAAGATTGGACCAAAATTGTGGCCTCTAGAGTGCTAACAAGGATTTTGTCTTTAAGGCCCCTTTTCCCATGATATCTGACAGAATGTTTCCATTTTCAATAGGGTTCATTCATATGACAAAACAAATATTCTGACCAAATTTCAGAAAGACTGGACCGAAATTGTGGCCTCTAGAGTGCTAACAAAGATTTGTCATTAAGGCCCTTTTCCCGTGATATCAAATGGAATGTTCCCATTTTCTATAGGCTTAATTCATATGACAAGACAAACATTCTGACTAAGTTTCAGGAAGATTGGACCAAAATTATGGCCTCTGTAGTGCTAACAAGGATTTTGTCTTTTAGGCCCCTATTCCCATGATATCAAGAGGAATGTTCCCATTTTCATTAGGGTTTATCAATATGACAAGACATACATTCTGACCGAGTTTCAGAAAGATTGGACCAAAATTCTGGCCTCTAGAGTGCTAACAAGGATTTTGTCTTTAAAGCCCCTTTTCCCATGATATCAGAGAGAATGTTCCCATTTACAATAGGGTTCATCCATATGACAAGACAAACATTCTGACCAAGTTTTAGGAAGATTGGACCAAAATTATGGCCTCTGTAGTGCTAACAAGGATTTTGTCTTTAAGGCCCCTTTTCCCGTGATAACACAGGGAATGATCCCATTTACAATAGGGTTCATCCTTAGGAGAAGACAAACATTCTGACCAAGTTTCAGGAAGATTGGACCAAAATTGTGGCCTCTAGAGTGCTAACAAGGATTTTGTCTTGAAGGCCCTTTTTCCCGTGATATCAATTGGAATGTTCCAATTTTCGATAGGCTTCATCCTTAGGACAAGACAAACATTCCGACCAAGTTTCAGGAAGATTAGAACAGAATTGTGGCCTCTAGAGTGCTAACAAGGATTTTGTCTTTAAGGCCCCTTTTCCCATGATTTTAGACGGAATGTTTTCAATAGGGCTCATCCTTAGGAGAAGACAAACATTCTGACCAAGTTTCAGGAAGATTGGGCAAAAATTGTGGCCTCTAGAGTGCTAACAAAAAAATTGTTGACGACAGACGACACACGACAGACATTCAATGATCACAAAAGCTCACCTTTGAGCACGCTGTGCTCAGGTGAGCTAAAAATGCATACATATGATGACTTTATTATAAACACAATAGGTATGCAATAGTCCATAGAAAGTCTTTAACAAGGTGTCAAACTGTCACAAGATACGCCATAACACTGCTTAATGTCGACAGGGGGAGCGGGTTGGTAAAGGTTTCATGGTCCTAGCTATAATACTTTTCGAGATATGCCCCGAAGATCTATATACCCACGAAGTTTCATGATCCTAGCTATTACTAGATATACTCCGGACAAGATTCAAGTATGAAAAACAACAAAGGGCAATAACTCAAAAAATAGGCCAGATAGAGTTATGG
Source organism: Fragum sueziense (assembly GCA_963680895.1). Lineage (NCBI taxonomy): Eukaryota > Metazoa > Mollusca > Bivalvia > Cardiida > Cardiidae > Fragum > Fragum sueziense. Next base: position 7,648,446 of record OY804599.1, on the reverse strand, counting down.
TTTTAGTGCACTGCACCCCCCTTGGTGGGATCTAAACACCCATGAAGTTTCATGATCCTAGCTGTAATACTTTTAGAGATATACTCCGGACAAGATTAAAGTTTGAAAAACAATAAAGGGCAATAACTCAAAAAATAGGCCAGGTAGAGTTATGGTTCATGTGCACTGCACTCCCCCTTGGTGAGATCTATACACCCATGAAGTTTCATGATCCTAGCTATAATACTTTTAGAGATATACTCCGGACAAGATTAAAGTATGAAAAACAACAAAGGGCAATAACTCAAAAAACAGGCCAGGTAGAGTTATGGTTCTTGTGCTCTGCACTCCCCCTTGGTAAGATCTATACCTCCATGAAGTTTCATGATCCTAGCTATAATACTTTTAGAGATATACTCCGGACAAGATTAAAGTATGAAAAACAAGCATTCTGAAGTATTGCAAAACAATACCAAGTCCCCTACCGGCTTTATATATGCGTTTAGAAAAAGAAGCCCGAAAAATTCTAAGTCCAGCATCCGTAACTTCTTCAAAAATCACTGGACCGGAACGAAACTCAAACTTGTTCTGTAACTCATCAATGCGAGTCTACATACCAAAAATCAGCTCAAAAGCTGCCAGCTTATAGAAAAAAAGTCTGGAAACTGTGATTTCCCGGAAATTTTCTACGTCCAGCATCCGTATCTTCCTCAAAAACCACTGGACCGGAACAAAACTCAATCTTGTTCTGTATCTCATCAGTATGTGTTTATATACCGAAAATCAGCTCAATACCTGCAAGCGTTTAGAAAAAAAGTCCGGAAAACTGTAATTTCCAAGTAATTTTCTAAGTCCAGCATCCATATCTTCCTCAAAAATCATTGGACCGGAACGAAACTCAAACTTGTTCTGTAACTCATTCATGCGAGTCTATATACCAAAAATCAGCTCAATAGCTGCCAGCATTTAGAAAAAAAGTCTGGAAAACTGTGATTTCCCAGAAATTGTCTAAGTCCAGCATCCGTATCTTCCTCAAAAATCATTGGACCGGAACGAAACTCAAACTTGTTCTGTAACTCATTCATGCGAGTCTATATACCAAAAATCAGCTCAATAGCTGCAAGCGTTTAGAAAAAAGTCTGGAAAACTGTAATTTCCCAGTAATTTCCTAAGTCCAGCATCCGTATCTTCCTCAAAAATCACCGGACCGGAACGAAACTCAAACTTGTTCTGTAACCCATCAATGCGGGTCTACATACCAAAAATCAGCTCAATAGCTACCACCGTTTAGAAAAAAAGTCTGGAAAACTAATTCACCGGACTGACGGACGGACAGACGGATGGACAGACGGACTGACGGACAGAGTGCAAACCTAAAGTCCCCTTCGGCTTCGCCGGTAGGGGACTAACAACAAAGGGCAATAACTCAAAAAATAGGCCAGGTAGAGAAGAGTTATGGTTCTTGTGCTCTGCACTCCCCCTTGGTGAGATCTATACACACATGAAGACCCATGAAGTTTCATGGTCCTGGCTAAAATACTTTTAGAGATATACTCCAGACATGATTCAAGTATGAAAAACATCAAAGGGTAATAACTCAAAAAATAGGCCAGGTAGAGTTATGGTTCTTAAGCACTGCACTCCTTATTGATGAGAAGAATAGAACTGCCAAGCTTAAAGTCAATCGGACTTAAGGTAACAGAGTTATGCTCCGGACAAAGAAGTGGACACCGCCAGACAACCGGACGCCCGGACGCCACGGGTGTCTTCGAAGGGCGTATAAAAAGTTTGAATATACAGAGCTAAGGTATGTTTCTCTATTTCAATAAAATAACCAAACACTTACTAGAAATGGTGATAAGCCAAGAAGTAGTAAATGATCATTCCACTGATGAGGAAAACTGTCATGAAGGTTTTAAACAACATCTGCCATTGTGATTCCTGGAAAATATGAACAGTAAGATCAAGGAAATGACACTGATTTCCTCATACCTGCTATGTTTCACGATTTAGGTGTGACGCTCACGATTTTAAAAGCTAAACACAATCTTGTTTCAAAGAATGTACAAAAATCACGAGTTTGTATAGGTCTCGCGCTTTCCGTCATATTGAAAACAGAAAAAAAGTTTTCATTTTTGTTATCATTAAAATTTCCTTTCACCCTTTCCCAAACGACAAAATTTTAGAGTGGTCCAATTTTACAGCTCTTGCAGATGAGGATTCATGAACAGCATTGCACAGAAAATGTTGAGGCTAAAGGAGAAAATGCTGGTAACCAGCATTTTCTTCTTTTGCCTCAATATTTTCCCAAGCCTTTTCTATTAGGGATGTCAAAACGAGGTCTTGTTTGGCAAAGGGTAAACAAACATTCTAGACAATTATATTCATTGGGGTATTCTCAGCATTTCTGCTTAATCATAATACATTTTTATTGTTTCATATAAAGATTATAATTGCTTATGAATAATGCGCATTTGACTGACTGAAAATTATTCAATAATGAATTACTTAACTTAAACAGTCGCTGTTTCAAGAACATATTTGATTGGTTAAGAGATAACAAAGAGGTTTTTATGAAATTAACAAGGAGAGAAAAGCTTTACATTACAAAGAAAACGTGTATGGAAATAATTATTTTCATTATTTTCTAAAGATCTCTATTCAAGACATTTATACATACAAATATACCACAAAGAATGGCTAAACCTTCCCAAACAAGTTCTAGTAAAAAAGGCTAGGGAAACATTGAGACAAAGGAAGAAAATGCTGAAGATCAGCATTTTCTCCTTTTGCCTCAATGTTTTCTAAGCTATATCTATCAGGAATTTTTTCTTTAGTAACACCAGTTTTGTCATCTGGAGCAGCTTTGAAATTGGCATACCTTAAACTTTTGTTGTTTGGGAAAGGGCTAAAAATGCTGACTACAAACTACATACATCAATATATCCTGTATCCCAATATCTGTTACATGTGAGATGTGAACAAATCTGGTACTGGGTCTTATCTGAAGATACAATGAACAACATGTATTGATGAAAAAGTTTAAAAAATTTAAAGAAAGTCATAAATATCATCTTGATATTTGATTTTTGCATATTACATTGACCCTGATATTACTGGAAAGATATTGTGAAAGTTCCATGTCTACATATTATTTTAAAGTGACATTTCACAATTATTTTTACATAAATGTTTCTTTTATTCTATCTGAAAGAGCATGTTTTCTTATGAAAAATCTGAAAATTTCAAGCCAAAATATTGAACCGTTTACGAGAAATATATATTTTTCTGCTAAAATTAAACAAATTGTTGTGGACAACTGTTCAGATTTAAATAGAATTTGTTTTTTCTAACTCAACTTTGAAGGCGTATTTTTCGCTTATAGATAACAACTTCAAAAAACTGATAGCCTTTCTACGCATTAGAATAAACAATCTTGGCATCAAGACATACTTTTAAAAAATGCAATAAACGTGAAATATCACTTTAAAGTTATGACCCAGTTTTTATAACTGAAAGCTGCAACTGCTTCCAATTTGTATAAGTATGAAGTCTGTTATTTTATCATTTAATTAGGAATAAAGGTAACAGAATTGTCTTACTGGAACGCACTTAAAGCCCGTCTAGAGCACCAGAGTAAATTCTAAAGTACCAATATATGTAGTCCAAATTTATTATCTAATGAATACAAACAGGTTCAACAATTCACAATGGTTAATCACATGACTTAGAATTTCAGAAAATTGTCAATATTTGTGTCAATATTTGACCAATTTGAATTCTGTTTGAAGCAGTGAAGTTGAGGTAATGTCAGAAATGAGTTGTATGTGGTAGATTTTTGAAAAATCAACTGATGAAAAAGTTATTGAAGATAAACCAAAATTTTGGTTTATCTTCAATAACTTTTTTATCAGTTATTTTTTTTTAAATCAAACACGTTCATCTAATGCGTGATTTCTGACCCGCTTCTCTGATTCAAACCGAATTCAAATCATTCCCGTATTAACGAAACTATTGAAGAATTTCTGAAATTGTTGTGTCACATGATTATACACCGTGCAATTACTTACTGTACAGATATTCTTTATCTTCTACTTCCAGACCATTAGGAATGCAATATGAAAACGAAGACTGAAAAATAACAAAAGATTAGTGTTGAATATCTCCTGAATGAAAAATATGTATTTGTGACCCGTCACAATAAAAGGGACATTATCCGAACTCCAAAAATCCAAATTTTGACAAACTTGTCAGACTCTCACTCAGTACAGGTCAATCAGATCCCGTATGTGAAAAATGAACACACAATAAGATAGAGAAAACATTCCGTATTCAGAAAATTACATAAAAGTGAGAAGTGTCGGCCCTTGTCTGGCTGCGTGGACTGCGCAGACTGACTAGGGTCAATATTTTTCACACTTCCTATAAGGTCCCTTTTAGCTTGACGGGTCACATTTGTGAAACATCAATGCTAGAGGCATTTTTGAAATGTGACCTTATCATTTGGCGTTTATATTTGTTGCAATGACAAAGAGTTTCTGATGCTCTTAAGACTGAAAAATAAAACTCTTCATGAAGAATTGTTGTCTTTTCTATGAACATATTATTTTACTTCTGTATTCAAATGTTTGGTGTAATATAGCACTACAACTAACCTGACATTTCCTGACAAAGTCTGACATATCGTCCTCTATACACAGAGCCGTGTCCCAAAAGTCTGACTCCATATGTTTAGTGATTACATCTCATCTAAATTTAGATAATCTAAATATAACACTGTCACTTACCTGACATTTTCTGACAAAGTCTGACATATCGTCCTCTATACACAGAGCCGTATCCCAGAAATCTGACTCCATATGTTTGGTGATTACATCACATCTAAATATATCACAGTAGTCGGACAGACACACGGAATCCGGGCCCTGAAAATATGTGGGAATATTCAAGTTTCAATTTGAAAGCTGCTGCAGTCGACAAAACAAATATTGTGAAAGATGAAATATGTGTAAAATATAGCACAGAAAATATTGAGGCAAAAGGAGAAACTGCTGATTATCAGCAGTTTCTTCTTTTGCCTCAATGTTTCCCCAAGTATTTTCTATTAAGGATGTCAAAACCAGGTCTTGTTTGGCAAAGGGTTAATAAGACCTACGGCCCACAAATAATACATGTACATGTATTCACAACTTATGAACAATGAACATGAATTCAAATAGCTAGCATGTATTCTCTTGTAGCAATATCAAATTACCTTTCAGGGTTTCCACCGACTTTCAAATCTGGGGGTACAAACCATACTTTTACAGCATGCTTGTACCCCCTCTTGTAGAGACAAAGAAGGCTGCTTGCAAAAACTGGGGGTACAAGATTCATTTGGGGGGTAAAAAAAAACATTTGGAGGTTTTTGGACACCCTGACCTTTGTTTATAAAGATGAGATTTTTTACACAAATTATGTATAAAATGTCGCCGCTTTTCTTCCTAAAACCTTGTAACTGCAGCAGTTGTTAGTCAAAGAAAAGTGACAATATGTTTTATTTACACTAAAAAATTGGGCCTCTGAAAAATTAAATCATTTTATTTGTGTGTTTTGGATGCTAAGTGTTCACAATGAGCAGAATGAATGAATTGATAAATGAATGAGAAACAGGGTCTACTCTAGGATTTAAAAAGTAAGCAGAAATTTGTTGAAAATCTACATAATTGCGACAAATAGGGGAATCTTTTCTCTTTCTTTTATGTAAAAGAATTCCCCATCATCTTCAAACTAGAAAGACCCGAAGGTCTTGAGTCGCTCCACAGGCCTGAATTTCTTGAGGTTTACTATAAAAAATTTGACAAATTTATCTAAATGATTAAACTTATATATTATTAAATTCTTGTGGTTCTTAGTGCAGAAACAAAGTAAAATACGGCAATGTGGTCAAAGAAAAACTAACGGTACATTTCTCAAAACTTGTGGTTCTTAGAGCAAAATCAAAGTAAAAAGAAGCAATCATGTGGTCAAAGCGAAAAGAAGGTAAATAATTGACCAATATTCTGGGGATTTTCAGAGTGATGATAAAGTTGAAAACTGTCATTATGCCAAATTCAAGGGCACATAATTCAGTAAGTGAGTTTATAATCAAGCTGAAAATAAAATTTGTGCAAGATCTTAGGGTCAGCATCATTCTGTCCAAATTTTGTCAGTATTAGTCTATATTTGTGGCCGCAAAAGTGAAAAAAGTGTCGAAAACTGGAATTTTGTCAATTTCAAGGGCACATTACTCAGATTGTAGCATTGCAATCATCCTCAAAATTACACATAAGCAAGATCTTGTTGTCAACTAGATTCTGTCCAAATATCATCTTGATTGGTTAACAATAATGGTTGTTAGAGAGAAAACAAAGTCGAAAATGGCAGTTTTGTCAAATTCAAGGGCACACAACTCATGATGTAAAATTCCGATCAAGCTGAAAATTACACCCAGGCAGAATATTATGCTTATATATATTCTGTCCAAGTTTTGTCTTGATTGGTAAATATTTGTAGATTTTAGAATAAAAATGAAGTCAAAACCAGCTATTTTTGACATTCAAGGGCAGATAACTCAGGTTATTCTGGTTCAATCCAAATTCTTTGAAGGAATCTGAGAGAGGGTCACCCAAGAATCATTCCTTTGAAGTTTGGTTGAAATCCATCCAGCAGTTTCTGAGAAGAAGATTTTTAAAGAAAAAGTTTACGGACGCACGCACGCACGCACTGACGCACGACGGACACATCGCCATGACAATAGCCCGCTGGCCTGAAAGGCCAGTGGAGCTAAAAAGTAGGGATTTTTCAAAAGTATGAGCTAAAATGCGCTATCCTCCCTCCTAGAATAGACACTGGAGAAAAAGTATCAAAGTCCTCAATTTCGAGTCTCATCCAAAAGACTAAAGCGGTGGTGTGGTTAACTTGCAAGAGTTTTTACCATTCTCACACATTGACGCTTTTTGACGCTCCACAAGATTATTGCTTTGGAAAATATTGTGGAAAATCAATAAATTGCTTGTAACATGCAATTTCTTCATTTCCCACATTTTTTCTATCCAGAAACACTGAAAAATGTAGAGTTTCATTCTTTTGGAGTTGTGGTCTGCAACATCTTTGAAATTTGACCAGTCTAGAATTTAGCTGTTCCATAATAGATTAACTTGCAAGAGTTCAACAGAAATCCTTGTATACTTACCACATATAATTTGTCAGAATGTTTGTTATGTAGATGTAGATCCAGATATCCCTCAGCATAAAACCCTTTACCACAGAAGTCGCAGTACCATTTACCATACGACTCCTCTGTCTTGTGAGCCTCTTGGTAGTAATAGATGTCTCGCTCTGTGTAAAATGGACAGGATCGAGGAATGTTGATGTTCATCCTTTTGTACACTGGCTTGATTTTCTGAAATATAATGAGCCAGGAATAGGGAAAAGGGTTCTCATGGGAACTGAGACCAATATGGATCCAGATCAGCCTGTGCATATGCACAGTCTGATCAATATCCACACTGTTCCAGAGCTCCAGATAAGGTGCGTGATTGCGTTATTACGCATTCAAATATGTCAAAAACGCATTCCAAAGTCAACTGTGTGCGTCGCCAGACGCATTCAATGTTCAAGAAACGCATTTCGAACAATTGAGAGCGAGTGAAAGTTACTGGTTTCGTGCTAAAGCATTCAAATTGTTTCTAATCGTCGAAGAGAAATTTCGCGTTATCTGTCACCCGATGTTTACAAATCACAGCCATTTAGATACCGGTGCCGTGTCTCTAATAATATAGAATAGAATTTAGCAAATCTTACGGGTTGCCGAATCTTATGAAGTCTTTGTTATACGACACCGTATCGTTTGGTTGGTCTGTTGCGTCGCAAAGTTAACCATGTTCAGAAAAAAAACGGAAAATCATGTCAGACTCTGACATTTTTTCAAGCCAAGCGGGGAGGATACAGCTATATCTATAGTATTATTCGAGTTTTTTTTTTTAATCTGTCATTAAAACGGCCGCGCAATATACCCGAAAAAATCACGTCGGCCGACCAGATAAGGCCCTAACATGGCTGAAAATTATGACAGGCAGAGTGTCTGTGGATGATTTCAGAGGGATATGTGTCCGATAATTTGAAAATAAAATGCAAAGTTATTATTCAGAAAAAGATGACAAGTACTGTATATGGCCATGTTCGCGGGCATGATCGCTGGAGGGATCAAAATTTAAAAAAGGGGGGGGGGGGCTCTTTCTGCCTGTGAATAGTGACATTTATTGTTTTTATGAATAGTTCATTGTGTTTTACTACATTGTTTAGACTTCCAACATTTATTTGATAGTACCACAAAAGCGAAATCACTCATTTTGAATACTTTGTTGTATTTTACTACTTTGTTGAGCCATGTGAATCAGAGAAGTGCCAATACAAGAAAAGGAAATCCTATATAATCAAGGGTTTAGTTTTATCCACAGGAACCGTTTTTTGTTGGTTTTCTCAAAAAAGGTATTATACCTACTGGGTTGAGAATGAATCACTCTTTTGATGCTCAAAGTAGGGAGTGATCACTCTTTTACCCTAAAAATTATCTGGAGCTCTGCTGTTCTCTTACAGCTTCTCTATTATCTGTGAAAACTCTCTAAGATAGTAGTATGAATCTTTAACTATATAAATCAGACTGCAACTATGGTTTAAACTAATTGAGTTCCAAGTTGGCTTCAAATTCCATTTAAGAGGTTCATTCAAATATCATAATCATGTTACATACATAATTGCAATAACTATTAAGGATCCAAAGTTTAATACCTGATCTATCACATCTCGAACAATTCTTGATCTATCTCTTGGGCATGACAAAATCTGTAAAATAATGATTGAAAAATATAAAAAATAACTTAAACAAAGTCATGATAGATGGTGTTCCCAATAAGGACCAATTTCAGGAATTTCTGCAAGTAGAAGTTACAATTCAGAAATTGATCTGGACTTTTTGCAATGAACCATCAGAAATTAGTCATTTATGAAATCCTGGAAAATCTTGTGTCATATTTTCTAAGACAATTTCTGGAGACTGGTATGATAGATGTGTTCCATGGAAAGAGGTAGTACCAAATGACAGACACCCAAAGCATCCAGTCTATGTTGAAAAATCGTTTATCGATATTACCCCACCCACATATTATACACTGGTACCGAACGGATATTTTGTTTTAATTATCATTTCGATCCAAATTTAAGACTACAACAGCACCCAATGCAATCTTGAGATACCTTTCTGATGAAAAAGATTATCAAACTGCGAACCTTACCAAATGGAGCAAAGAAAACGTGAAAAATATAATTATTTTCATTGTTTTTTGTTTCCATTCACTTACGGCATACCAAAAGTCAAATAGCAAATTTGCGACATCCTACAATGGGGAAATCACGGTCAAGATGTTTTTGTATATTGAAATATTCACTGGAAAGAAGAAATCTGAATAACATTCTGGTTGTCATGAACAAACAGAATGTATTCAGCTTTTGTACACCAATGTCGTTAAAGAACAAAGTACTCGGGGTACTGAAACGCAGCCCCATTGAACACCCGAACGCCGGAAACGTACCCAAAACCAACCAAGAGGATACATGGGGGGGGGGGGGGGGCAAAAGAATTCCCTTGGAACCATTTCGCTACTTTTTAGTCATAATACTTATGTCGAAATTTACCTAAATCGACCCCTATTGAAGAAAGTTGAAGAAATCCGGGATCCTCCCCCATCTTTCCCAAAACATTTTTTATAAAATCTTCTAATTGAAAAGTGCTAGAAAGAATATGACAGGTAAATTAAACGCTACTAGTGATAAGAATTAGCATACAAAAAGTGTATGTAGGCTAAACCGCTAGCCTAGGGCTATGTTTCGGAATTGTGATAAAAAGTGGAGGAATGCTGGGTAGGCTTATAAATAAGTCTAGCCTACCTAAACATTGACTCTCTATTTTAAAGCTGTTTAGATTAGGCATATGGATGTAAAAAAAACACCGACAAAAACAACAACAAGTGTATTATCTCCCATCACAAGATCAGATTTTGACGTCTCTGGTGAAATCCATTTCCTTCAATATTTTCTGTGATGGGCATGTGTAGGCTATAATGCAAGCCAACACAAATCTAATCATTATTCATTTGTACCATGATTCAAATTAGAATAGTCCGAACTCAGGCTAATCAATGCCGTTTTGAAAAGGGTTAAATATTCAGATAGAAATACAGATAACAATTGTTATCTCCAAGTCAAGTATGATACAGAAACCCCATCCCTTTAGGCTATATTTCAGCGTGTTTCGCATTGAAGGCTATCACATACGACAATATTTTAGACTGGTTCAAATTCAAAAATAATACAGACGACAATTTTAATTGAATCGGCTCGGGAATTCTTTGAACGGGTCATTTAACGCTTCCCCAAGCGTTACCAGATTTTGACATCCCTGACACAAAGGGCAAGGAAAAGCATCGCATTAGACGAAGTCACGAAAGCAATGTCGGCGACATTTACACTGTCTTCTTTTGCCTCAATATTTTCCGTCGTACATGTCAATTGTCCACATCAACACCAATTTTGTTATCTTAAGCAGCTTTCAAAATTGAACCGTCCAAATTCTTTGCTGTTTTGGAAAGGGTTAAATCATATAAGTTTAACTGCGATGTCCGACAAAGAAGAACTTTGGATTTTATATGTTTATACTTCGTCTGTCTGTGTGTTTGTGTGTTTTATTGTGTATAAGGTTGTAAAACTGCTGCTGGTGCTCCTTAAAGTTATCAAGACGTTTAGAAACGTTCGGAGTGTACCAGGAATAGGGCGACATTTTTGGGTATGTCATATATTATGTTACCCCATTCTCATATACCGACGCTCTTTGGCACCACATAGGATAAAGGCTTGGGAAAACATTGTGTAAAATGAAGAAATTGCTTGTGACAAGCAATTTCTTCATTTCACATAATGTTTTCTACTCTAGATAACCAAATGATGCAAAATTCAATTAACTTGAAATGGTCGTGTCTGCAACAACTTTCAAATTGACCATAAGTATAAACTCATGAGAACACGCTCAACTTCAAACGAATACTCTCCAGCGTTGAATGGTATTCGATTGAAGTTCACGTGGATTTCGTGCGATTTGAGCACGGTGGTCAGATTTGAGCATGAGAACGTACTTAAGATTTTTTTTCGAGAAACCTGGGCCTGCGAATACCCTTTAACGTTGAAGAGTATTCCTTTGGAGTTGAGCATGTTCTCATGAGAATATACATAAGGTTTTTTTTGAGAAACCGGGGCCAGGTATATGACAAAGAGGTAAAGGAGGGCTTTGTCATTGCTCATGTACGCATATTTTATTTATGATATAAACGGTATATATGCGAATATAAAGATCGTGTAATATTGAAATTCATAATTATGCAATTACAAAATTATTGTAGATAGGCCTATATCGACTAATCAAAATGATTTGAAGATGTTACGATATAAGCAGGTGCGTTATCATTGTTGATTTTTGTTATTGAGGAAGTTCACCTCTAATGAAATTTATACGACGCCGGAATTATTCGGGTGACGTCGATAACATTTGAATGTTATTTAAACGACGCAACACGAAAAATACCGATGTCATGTGAATCTCATTGCTGATGGACTACCTTACCTTTGCAGTATAACTGTATAGACGATTACATTGACCACGTCACGAACCATGTACAACAGACGGGCACGAGAATTGTAAAAGTCTGGAACAGTTTTCTGTATCCCGTGTATTCTCTGAACCATCACGACGTCATCCACGAGGTGTTACGTCAATCATTTTCAAAATGTGACGTGTGCCTTGGAGAGTGGAAAGTAATTAAGCAATGGGCAGGTAAAAGGCTTTAGTCATTTTCATTTCATTCTTTTGCACATCGACATAAAATTGTTCTAGGCCATTTACAAACACGAGTTGGCATAAATGAAATATGACACATACGAGGGACGGTCGGAAAGTAGTTGGACTTTTTGTGCTGCTGTTTTTCCATTTGCAACTGTATGAACACATTATATATTGGTGGAATCAACATCCATTTCCCAATAATGTGGTCTGTTTATTTATTAAGGATAGTTATATATATACAATATTCTGTGCACTTATATGTGATAGTCCGTCTGATGACCCAGGTAAAAAATAATTTCGCTGCACCCCCCGAGGTACCAAGGTTGTTATATACCATTTTAAAGCTTGAAATGTACTGGATATGATGCACGATGTTGTCAAGTTGTAAACCTGTGCAGGTTCCATGTAAACTTACAAATACGTGGGTGGGGTAAGATAACAAATGAAATATTTGAAAAACATTTTTCAAATAAAAATCGTCTTAAACCCAATTATCTAGGAAAGTACTCAGTCGAATTCATAAAATTACTACGAAATAAATCAGAAGAGATATACAAAACACATTTCAATCGATTATACGCAGAAATAATGCTCCAATATCTCGTCAATTTGCTTATGGTGGATGGGGTAATATAATTATACACAGTAAAATACTTAGCCACACAAACAAATAATCGCATTATTGTTCCATGAAACGTTTGTGCAACCATTTATAGTTTAAATACAACTTATTTGGATCTTAGTAAAACATCTTCACCCAAAATCTTAACAAATATAAACGAGACACAGTTCTATGCAGATCTGTAAAATGCCTCTTCTTTCCCTGTATCATGTTTTATAGTCCGTCAGATGATATTAAATAAGGGCGTTATTTAAAGAATTCTCTGCACCCCTTACCCATGATATACCAAGGTTGTTATATACCATTTTAAAGCTTGAAAAGTGCTGGATACGATGCACGATGTTGTCAAGTTGTAAACGTGTGCAGATCCCGTGTAAACAAACACATATGTGGGTGGGGCAAGACAACAAATACATTACTCGAAATACATTTGTCAAATAATAATTTTCTTAAAGCCAACCACTTAGGATTGTGCTCACTCAAATTAATAAAATCATCATCAAATAAACCAGATGGGACATACAGAATACGTTTCAATTGATTATGAGCTGAGTAAATTCGTCAATTTGCATATGGTGGGTGTGGTGTTTTATAAACAGTAATACATGTATTGTCACACAAACAAATAATCGCATAATTATTCTGTGAAACGTTTGTGCACTCGTTTACAGATTAAATACAACTTATTAAGGTCTTAATCAAATACCACCAACCTATATCTTAACAGATATATACAAAACACAGTTTAAGACTGCACTTGAACACCACCAGCCCCCCCCCCCCCCCCCCACGTTACTTACAGCATAGTCCGTTAGATGATATCACACAAGGGGACTATTGAAGGAGTTACTACATCCCACCCCGATGTACCAATGCTGTTATATACCATTTTAAAGCTTGAAATATGCTGGATACGATGCACGATGTTGTCAAGTTGTAAACCTATGCAGGTCCCGTGTAAACACACTTGTGGGAATGAAATGCAATTGTCAAATATAAATTGTCTTAAACCCATCCTTTTAGAAATGTTCTCACTCAAATGCATGGCATTATGGATGAAAAAACAGAAGCCATATACAAAACCCATTTCAATCGATTTCACCAAGAAAAAGGCAACGACGGATCCACGATTTCTTAAAAGTGGATTCAACTTTCTTCAAGATTCGACCTTAAGAATTTAGAAATTAACCAAGCTAAATTCTAATGAATAAGAAAGTGATGTCTGGGCCCAGGGGTCTTGCTACAATTTTTGTTTGGGCCGTGGGCCAGTGGAATTGTGAAAAATAGCGACTTTTTATCTTAAATTGGGGAAAACTAAAACTGTACTGTACGGTATATAAGATACATTTGTAAATACTTTTGTTTAAGAACATTTATCAAAACTGTTTGAAAATGAAGATATTGTCTTATCCTTGAGAAATATGTGTGCGCATTGGGACTGTTCACTCAAGAATTGGAATTATCAATCTCAATTTAATAACGATTAGTTAGCGATCAGAAAAATATTATACATTCTTTTTTTGTGGTGATCACACCAAAGATGTGCTATCGGTGCACATAATCGCACATTGAGAGCTTATAGTCGTGATGGCTGTAGTGCTCATGATAACCATAGGCCTCAGCCACGTTTAGCTATTAAACTAATAGTAACATGATTTCAGAATTTGTTTTTATTCGTAAATTGTGTGGTAAAATGAAATCTGAAACATCATTTTTGCTAATTCAAACGAAGTCAATTCGAGACTTGCTGGTTCTTAATGGCACAAAATGAAATGAGAATACGTCTTAAACAATATGGATGTTACAATGCCTATCAAGGTTGTATATACTATACGAATATATACATTGTCGTTGATGAGAAAAAATACCGGTATATTCATTAATTGAGTGGGGGTGTATTGGGATTTATTTGTCCGATTCGGACCTAAATTTCCAGAAAAATATATCCAAATTAGTTAGCAAATTCGACGGAACAGATGAAATGTGATGGTTATCAGTATACAAAACCATATTTTGAACGTATGGCTTAACGTCACATTCATTACGAAAGCCATTGCGTTATAAAATGAACTTTACAATAATCATAATCATTATAATATTTCTATAATAGATACCCTTCCACCATAAGATAAAGAATAATCAAAGTATATCTAAATATACTGATCAATTCGCCTTCAAAACTATTCAACTAAAACTACTTCTTTCACTATGATACTTGTTAAAGCTAGTTTTTATGCCCCCGTATCGAGAGATCGGGGGCATATTGTTTTACCCGTGTCCGTCTGTCTGTCTGTCCGTCTGTCCGTCCGTCTGTCTGTCCGAAAACTTAACATTGGCCTTTTTTCCAAAGGTATTTGACTTCCTCAAGGTCATCTGTTAACCCTTATCAACCCTTTACTCTACTAAAACTTAAAATATTAGAAAAATTTCGGGGGCATTGGTGTTTCACAAACACATCTTGTTTTATATTGTGAATTTCGACGAGACATAATTATAGCATCACTGGAAATCAATGTAAATGTCCACGGAAAGCTTAAAAAGAAGACCTTTATTATAATGATCTTGCAACAAATTATAAGTGTTTGTAACAATTATATCGTTAAAGTATAGGACAAACTAGTTGCGGTACACAAGATTGATGTAGCAAAATGTGAATGACCAAATTAAAAAGAGGATCCAAAAGTATACGACTTAAGATATTTAATTGCAATAGGCATAGAATAACATATATAATTTTGAAAAGGAAGATAAATAAAGACAAACTATAAAAAAACACAATAAAATTAAGATCTATGCGCAATGACCAAGCCATCCTAAATTTTGTTACAAATCAGTAATCTAGCGTTTTCAAGTTTTGTCCAATTGTGCATTTTTGTCGTGCCGAAATCCCGTCCTTCAGAAATCCAAATCAAATGAATTTTTATATACATCACACATTTTATGATACAAATTAATGACAAGAGAGACCACGACGGTGGTGTATGCTTACATGCAGTTACAATATAATAAAACATCCCTTACTCGTATATGCCCTAGGTCAAATGATCAACATCGTCTTGTCAACTTTGTTAAAGATTGGTCAAAACCATCATCGAAGACCCAGGTAACTCACACCATTCCGTCCCCTGTCAATAAATAGCTGCTAATCTTATGTATTAACAGACGAAAAAGCATGCGAAACGTTGCACCGATCCGTACAATCAGATAAGCGCTCTCTTTTAAGGACCGTTCTGGTCTAATCTTCCACCAATAAGTGACGAGAGAATCAATGAAATGACAGCATTCGGTCAGCTGTAATACCAATTGAATTTTAAGATTTTGTAACAGAGGTTAAACACAGGTTGTAGCATGTGTAGGTCTCCGAGGTTGGGTAAAATATAACATATAGATGTAAACTTAGACAAAAAAAGCATTTTAGCACTTTTTCGAGGACAGTAAACTCTTGATACAAAGGTCTGATTAATTCAAAAGTGCAATATTAAAAGAGTTAAATTGCAACATCTTCGATAAGGGCATAGAAGGCCCATTTCATTACAATAGCTGGATTGTGCCCCTCAATTTTTGTAGATTTATAAAAATAGATAAAGATCAACTTATATATGTACATAATAATTCGAGAAAGTGGAAACATGAACCTAACAAAACGATTCTCCAAAAGGGAAATATTCCTAAGCCCGTGAATGTAATTTAATCCCACAATGTCGTTCAGAAATTAGTTACGTCCCTTTATTAACCATCAACGGGGCTGTATTAGTAATTTAAAGTTTACAAATACATCTTTGTGTGAATCTTTACTGTCTTCAAAATTATTTGTGTTCCTTTTCCAGATCAATTCAGAATCAAAATGAATGTTCTATTTATCTATTCCATGTGTATATCTACTGTTGGCCGACATCATGGACAATATCATATTATTAGTGTGTTGACCAATGATACCACAATGAAATCTTTTGGATTCACCAATCAATATATCTCTTATATCAAAGAATGCTAAAAAATATTCATTGGATGCTCTTGTAGTGATTGGTGATCCATACAAAATGATTTTTGTTATCTGACTATGGATAGTTAAAGCAGAGATTATTGTAAGCTACAGGAAAAGATGGGACATTTGAGAGCAGCATAGAACTTTGTCTTGTTTATATCTGTTAAATTGGGTGATTATGTTGTACCAAGGTCCAAATACCTTGCGTTTAAACTATAAACGGTTGTACAAACGTTTCAAGAAACAAAAATACGAGTATTTGTTTGTGTGGTTACGTTTTTTTTACTGTGTATAACAATACTCTAGCATCTATATGCAAATTAACTAACTACCTGGAATTATTTTTGCGTATAATCTATTTAAATGTTGTTTGTATATCGATTCCGGTCATTTCAATCATAATGACATGCATTTGAGTAAGAACATTTATAAAAGGGTTTGTTTAAGACGATTTATATTTAACATTTGCATTTCATTGTTTTTTTATTCTTACCCACCCACATATCTGTGTGTTTACACGGGACCTGCATAGGTTTACAACTTGACAACATCGTGCATCGTATCCAGCATATTTCAAGCTTTAAAATGGTATATAACAGCATTGGTACATCGGGGTCAGATGTAGCAATTCCTTCAATAACTCCTTTGTGTGATATCATCTAATGGACTATGTTGTAAGTTATAGGGGGTGGTGGACATTTTAAAGTGTAGTCTAGAACTGTGTCTTATATGTATATGTTAAGACATAGAGGAAATGTGTTTTACTAAGATCAAAATTAGTTGTATTTAATCTGTAAACGGCTGTGCAGACGTTTCACAGAACGATAATGCGATTATTTGTTTGTGTGGTATATAGTATATTACTGTTAATAGAACGCCCCATATACCATATGCAAATCGATAGGATATCTGAGCATTATTTCTGTGTGTAATTGATTGAAATATGTTTTGTATATCTATCCTGGTTTATCTGAGAGTAACTTAATGAATTCGAATGAGTACATTCCTACCTGATTTGGTTTAAGACGATTTCTAGTTGACAATTGTATTTCAAATAATGTATTTGTTATCCCACCCCACCCACATATTTGTGTGTTCATAGGGACCTGCACATGTTTACAACTTGACAACATCATGCATCGTATCCTGCACATTTCAAGCTTTAAAATGGTATATATAACAACATTGGTACATTGTGGCCTTAAGGTGAAACGATCTCCTTAAAAAGTCCGCTTATTTGAAATAATTAGATGGACTATGTTGTAAGATACAGGGAAAGAGGGGGCATTTTCAAGAGTAGCATAGAACTGTGTCTTGTTTATATCTGAGAAGATATTGGTTAGAGATATTGAGCTAAGATCTAAATAAGTTGTATTCAATCTAAAAACGGTTGTGCAAACGTTTCATGGAACAATAAGGTGATTACTTGTTTCTGCGGCTAAGTGTTTTACTGTGTATAAATTACCCCACCCACTATATACAAATTGACGAGATATATGAGCATTATTTCTGCGTATAATTGATTGAAATGTGTTTTGTATATCTCTTATGGTTTATTGATTTGTTATTTTATGAATTTGAAAGAATGCAATCCTAAGTGATTTGGTTAAAAACGATTTCTATTTGACAAATGCATTTCAAATTATTTAGGTGTTGTCTTACCCCACCCTCATATTTGTGTGCTTACACAAGATCTGCACAGGTTTACAACTTGACAACATTGTGCATCGTACCCAGCATATTTCAAGCTTTAAAATGGTATATAACAACCTTGGTACCTAGGGGGGTGCAGCGAACTCCTTAAATAGCCCCCTTATTTGATTTCATCAGACGGACTATGATAGGTGTTTTATGTACCATAGGTTATTTGTTATAAGAACAACAAGGGTAACCAAAACAAAAGAGCATTCTAGGCATTTTAATCGTGAAGGAGTTAAGTTTTTGAACCACATTATTACTGGAGATTAACCCTTTCCCAAACAAGACCTGGTTTTGACGCCCCTTATAGAAAATGTTTGGGAAAACATTGAAACAAAAGAAGAAACTGCTGATAACCAGCAGTTTCTCCTTTTGTCTCAATATTTTCTATGCCATATTTTACACAAATTATGTCTTAAATAACTTCAATTTTGTCATTTGTGGCAGTTTAGGAACTGCATCACCCTAAAATATTATCGTTTGGGAAAGGGTTAAATAAGGGTTCATAATTCCGAACTTGGGATAGAAATTCAGTCAAAGCAGTTATGGAAACGAGCTGGTTCCCCACACCTGAAAAGATTAAGCTGTTACCCTCGGTTGGTAGTCATGTTTGTTGCTTTTGGGGATCCACGAGGATTGATGGTTACTCGTTTCATGTCATATGGTAAAAACTGTCATTGCCAAGTACAATTCTGAAGTAAATCAGAAAAATGTAAGAATAAATACTGAAGTAAACGCGTCCCAGATTAGCAAAGACAAATGTTTTCTACTTCACGATTACGCACGTTCCCATACTACCGCATCTACAGTGGAGATAATCAACTATTACACTTGACTATATTTGTTTTACCCTTCTTATAGCCCAGACCCCAACCCACGTGACTTTTATTTGTGTCTAGAACTGAAAAAATGCTTGCTGGGAAGAAATTTGAGACCAGGGCGCCTTTGATACCGGCTGTTACACTGTACCTTATATAGTGGGTCTACGTCATGGTTAATAGTGGGAATAATAAAGCTGCTACCAAGATGGCAAAAATGCATATAGATAGATGGACAATTTGTTCAAACAGTGTAAAAAGAATTTTGTTAAAAAATTGAATGGCTTTAGAGAACTAGTCAAAAGTCCAACTACTTTCCGACCGTCCCTCGTAGTTACTGCTATTTTAAAAAAAATCTTTATTTAACCTATTACAAAACAGCACGCCTATCCCCTATCTGTTTTGCTCATAATCCATACACTTTCTATGTTTGAATCAGTGTTTTTTACAATAATACCTATAGTAAAGTAAATTTGTAAATTTTGTCTGTTGAAATTCTATAAATTACTTTTCCATTCTTTATAGTACATTGTGAACATTTTTCTAAACATTTTCACATACTAGTACATGTATTTAAGCTCAGCAAACTGTATCAGATTCGTTTGTTTTCTGAAACAGAAGATAGCATCATTTGCATGAACGACAAGAAACTATGGGAGAAAAGGAGAAGCCAGATTGAAAATTGTTTTAGTCAAGATCAGATCCAATGTTATATGGAAAAGTTTAACGATTGTGCTGAAGATTTGCTGGTAAGCAGTCTATATTGTCGCTTTTCAACAAAAACCTCGTATCTGCAGCTTATAACAAGCTGCAGGTACGAGGATTTTGTTGAAAAGCAGCGATATGTTTTTTGTCAATTATTTATTAATCTGTCCAAACTCAGAAAAATTCAATATGCCATATAGAATCTAGATCTTTTTTTTTTTGTCGGTTATTTTTTGTTGTTGTTGTTGTTGATGTTATTTTGTATATAAAAGTAAAAAAAAAAAAAAACCAAAAAACAAAAAAAAAAAAAACATTTTTGCCAAAACTGAAAAAATGATTTCAACAAAACTGAGACAATGTTAGTTTTTCCTTTGCCTAAAATTACAATTGTCTTAAAAATCAACAGTAAGCCTATCATTTTCTCAGAATACAAAACCCTCCTTTTTAGATCAAGTTGTCAAGAGAACGTTACAGGTCAAGTGTCGGAATTACAGAGCCTGTAACTATAGCCACTCTAGATGTGATGTTACGATGTGCTTATTCATATGATGGAGATCTGCAGGAACAGGGGTATACTTGATGTTTTGGTCAAATTATCTCTTTTACGCATACTTGTAAGGTAAAATTGAATGAGATAACTTTCGCAAGCTTGAAAGACTTTACATACGCGATGTTCCTTAGGCCTACATACCATTTGCTTGCGAAGAAAAATGGAACCATGAAATGAATCCACCTTGACCAGCCGTTTGTTCATATCTTTGTAAATTGACGTGCATGCACAGAAACTTGATATTATGGAACCCAGCTAGGACTAAAATTTCGCACATACTAAATACACTCGTCAATATTTTTAAGAAATACAAATGTAAGTGCCAATACGAACTTTTACTGAATTTTTCAAAGCAGATGCAAAGAAAAGCTTTAGTTTGTAATTAATGAGCTGTATTTTTTTTTACAATTGTTCTTACAAATATCACTTGTTATTTTTTGGAGTTTTTGTATTTTTTTTGAAGTTGAATGACTGGACATAATCGTGAATAGTCGCATTATGGC
Source organism: Fragum sueziense (assembly GCA_963680895.1). Lineage (NCBI taxonomy): Eukaryota > Metazoa > Mollusca > Bivalvia > Cardiida > Cardiidae > Fragum > Fragum sueziense. The sequence goes on along the minus strand of OY804599.1, from coordinate 7,627,675 downwards.
ACGTTCTCCAAACTCTCATACAATAAGGAATGATTTTATAAAGTAATCAGTGACCCAATTTCGTACAAACAATAATATTTCGTAGATGCTGTTATACAATCTCGTAACTACGGCTTGATTCAAGCCGTAGTTACGAGATTTTAAAACAACACCGACGGTTTATCATAACATAACGGCAAACCCAATCTATTTTTAGCACAAAATTCATTGTTATTTCAGTTGCAACCATCCGTATGTACAGGCGGTCCACAGACTCGGTGTCCTACATAAACAAAGAATCGGGTAATATCACATTTACATTCTTTGTTACTTACGGCAAAACGAAGGTTCATTGTTTTCTAATTCCAGAGAAATTTACAAGACAATGAAAAAAGTCTACTCGTGACGGAATCTATCTAAGTCTTACTATTTGACAAAAACAAGGAGTCCATAGAAAGCCCAGTTACAGATTCTCTTACAGTTTGTATAATTAGGTAGAAGTGAAAATGTATTTATAAGCGGTCTATAGAATGGTACTTCCGCGATAACGCCCAGGGCTTCAGGGATAAGATTAATATTTAAAGCGCCTCTCAAGTTCTAGGCATAAGCAACTTTTTTAGATATCAAAAGATTAAATAGAAATTAATAACATTTTGTAGTAGTGAACTATTCATTTTTGCAAGCAGCATTACTAATCACGAATTTGCTCTATCTATTGGGTCTAATACTGCACATTTAAATAAATTAAAAAATGTAATTGCAACACCACCATGACTGTATTTTGGTCTATAATACAAACATGATTGTTTCGTTTGTTTTTCTACAGGAATCCATTGCTGTCGTTTGATTTTGTTTACAACAGAACGATCCGTGGTCAACAGTTCTTGTCAACACTCACTTTTATACACAGATTTACAGAGAAAATGATAGCCAAAAAGATACAGTCTTTAATGCAGGTCAGTGATGCCTTTCTTGCGAGACAAAATCATGACTTGGAAAGTTTTGAAATATACTAGTCAAAACTTCTAACCGGCCACTTTGAATTTTGCATTTTTGAAATATCTACAATAATCTGAGTTGTACGAAAGTTACCTCATTTGAAAGGCTGGCCATTTGATTATTATTTCGCACAAACGTTGAGTGATGCAAAATTAATGCGACTCTAGGACAGTGTGTGAAAGACAAGAACCCCCAATTTCGAAAATCACAAAAATGGCAAAATTTGACAGAAATTTAAATTTCAGATAACATCAAATATTGACTTTCTTAAAGATAATTAGTCAATATCGCTCGTCAACCGACAAAGAAGCATTATTTTTGAAAAGAAAAAATAATTCTACTCCATATTGCCAAGGAAGGGACCAATTTTCAGTGAAATACCCCACCCACCAATGTTAAAATTGATGAAAATTGAAATTAGGGGTATCGTGAAACTTTTCTCAATTTGAAATCATTCTAGACCGAATTTTGGTAACATTTTCATCTTTTTTACTTCATGAATGATTATTCTATTCAATGTAATACAAGAAGTGTGGTTATTACGTCACTTAATACATACTTTGTGGCAGAACATAAGTGGCCGGTTAGAAATTTTGACTAGTATATGTATATAGCAGCTCTGAAAAACTGTAGGCCTACACATTTTTTACATCTAGTTAATTCTTTTACATTATTTTTCTCGCACTAATTTCTGTCACAGTGTCTTCGAAAATTAGGATTCTTTAAAAACTGGTCGGAAATCAAATATAGGCATTTCATGTTGAAAATCGCCTTATATTATTTTCATACGATACTCTTTGTTCTGAACTCTGTTATCCTAGCATAACACAGCATACATTTGCCGAATACAAATGCTTGTTTTTGCAAATTGTTAAATTTCGATACCGTGTGACTGTTAATTTCTGTGACATTGTATTATGCGTAACTCATGTATGTGCTCTAACCCACTGGCGAGCAAGACCTGATTTTGACGTAACTACATGGGAAAGCTTGGGAAAATATTGAGACAAGAGAAGAAAATGCTGATAACCAGCATTTTCTTCTTTTGTCTATTTTTTTTTGTGCCAAATTGTGCGCAAATTTGATATCTATTGACCTGTACCGTGTCATCTGTAACTACTTTCACAGTGGAACACTCCAAATTCTGTCGTTTGGGAAAGATTTATTTTGAAGGCATTTTTGTGGTTTTATAGGACGAGAAAGAAATGACAGAAGAGCCCATGTCAGATTATCTGGATGCGTTATTACATCTTAAAGACGACAAGAATAACGAACTTTCACACAAGGAAATGATTCAGGAAATCGAGGCTTTCTTGTGTAAAGGTAATTCATATTGTTGGAGTATAACAGTATGAACATTTATTTGCTCGTTTCTCTGTAAATGCTTTGGCCATTTTCCATTTTCAGACAATTATCTAAATCTATCAACTACGAGGGACGGTCGGAAAGTAGTTGGACTTTTGACTAGTTCTCTAAAACCATTTAATTTTTTAACAAAATTCTTTCTACACTGTTTAAAGAAATTATCCATCTATGTCTATGCATTTTTGCCATCTTCGTAGGAGCTTTACTATTGCCACTATTAACCATGACGTAGACCCACTGTATTAGGTACTGTGTAACCACCGGTATCAAAGGCGCACTGGTCTCAATTTTCTTCTCAGCAAGCATTTTCATCAGTTCTAGACACAAATAAAAGTCGTGTGGGGTAGGACCTGGGCTATAAGAAGAGTAAAACAACTTTTGTCATGGGTAATATTTGATAATCTCCACTGTAGATGCGGTGGTATGGGAGCGTGCGTAATCGTAAAGTAGAAAACATTTTTCTTTGCTAATCTTGGACGCGTTTATTGTCCAGCAAGATTAACCCGGGACATTTGCATATGTAATGACCCCACTTCGGCATTGTTTTGTTTAGACGCTCAACTAACGGACTTTGCACGCGAAAATTAAGTTGTCCCGGGTTAATCTTGCTGGACAATACTTCAGCATTTATTCTTTGTTTTTTTTTCTGAATTACTTCAGAATTGTACTTAGCAATGTCAGTTTTTACCATTTGACATGAAATGACTAACTATCAGACCTCGTGAATCCACAAAAGCAACAAACATGACTACCAGCCGAATGTAAAAGCTTAATCTATTCAGAGGTGGGGAACCAGCTCGTTTCTATGACTGCTGTGACTGAGTTTTTATCCCAAGTTCGGAATTATGAACCATTATTCCATGTTCAGTGATAATGTAGTTCAAAAACTTAAATTCTTCGCGATTAAAATGACTAGACTGTTCTTTTGTTTTGGTTACCCTTGTTGTTCCTCTAACAAATAGTCTATGGTACATAAAACCCCTATCACATATAAGTGGACAGAATATTGCATATATTCAACTTTCTTTAAAAATAAACTGACCACATTATTGGCAAATGGATGTAGATTTCACCAATATATAATGTGTTTATACAGTTGCAAATGGAGAGACAGCAGCACGAAAAGTCCAACTACTTTCCGACCGTCCCTCGTAAGACTTCGTGGACTTGCTCTAGTCTTTTTTTCGCAAACAATTTTAAGTAGAGAGGTTTTAATCCGGGGATTTTATCCCGAGTTTGCCCGAATCTATTATTCCGAACTTTGTCTTGCATTTATTAGAATACTTTGTTCGTGTTAAGGTAGTCTATCCCTAAGGAGATTCGCTCGACGTCGGAATTATTCGGGCGACGTGGAAAACATTCGGCGGTGGAACTTTCCACCTTCGAATGTATACGACTGCGCCCGAATAGGTTCGGATATGTAACAACGCCGCTCGAAAAAAGCCGATGTTTTATAAATTTCAAAATGTCCACATTACGGGTATTTTACCTTAAAGAAGTGGTGGTATTGAGCATGGACAAAATCAAAGCATTTTCAATCTTGGTCTACCTAAACCCTTTACCTAAACATGAACTAGTTTTGACGTTCCTAGTAAGAATAGATTGAGAAATCATTGAGACAAAAGAAGGAAATGCTGAAAGTCAGCATTTACTCCTTTTGTCTCAATATTTTCTTGGCCATACTGTACTTTAGACGAATCATACCTTTATCAACACCTATTTTGTTCTCTTCAGAAGCTTTCAAATAGGAATACTCAAAATTTTTGCTATAAGAGTTAAACCTGCTAGGCAATTGTTTTTCAGGTCAGTGTAGCCTGAGTTCAGCCCTGATGTGGTGTCTACACGCTCTAGCCGACCAGCCGGACATACAAACCAGGGTTTATACAGAGGTTCTCACTATTACAGGGGACGCAGAAATACAGTGGTGATTTAAGGATTATTCTCATTATTCTCATTAACTAATTGGTAAAGGGCTAAACTCTACCCGAACACTTGTTTTCCAGGTCACTATAGCCTAAGTTCAGCTCTGATGTGGTGTCTACATGCTCTAGCCGACCAGCCGGACATACAAACCAGGGTTTATACAGAGGTTCTCACTATAACAGGGGACGCAGAGATACAGTGGTAATTTAAGGATTATTCTCATTATTCTCATTAACTAATTGGCAAAGGGCTAAACTCTACCCGAACAATTGTTTTTCAGGTCAGTATAGCCTAAGTTCAGCCCTGATGTGGTGTCTGCACGCTCTATCCGACCAACCGGACATACAAACTAGGGTTTATACAGAGGTGGTCATTATTACAGGGGATGCAGAAATACAGTGGTAAATTACGGATGATTCTTATTAACTATACCTCTTAGTTCCCGAATAACAGCCGCGCTTAAACTTAGGTCTTACATGTATTATAGTCAATCCCTAATGAGTTTTGCGCGACGTCGGAATTATTCGGGCGACGTCAAAACATTCGGCGTTGGACCTTTCCATCGCCGAATGTTTATGACCGAGCCCGAATAGGTTCGTCTACGTAACGACGTCGTTCGGAAAAATCCGATTTTTAAGAATCTAAAACACTACGGGTATTCTACCTTAATTTAAAATCCTGAAGTAATAACACAAGGACACTGTCGAGTTAAAACTAAAAAATATATATCTATGAAATATTATCTGGTGCCTAGTAGCAGAGCATTAATGATATGTATGGGTAAAGATAGAATTTGTGCACAATAAAGCCAAGTAAATATTGAGAAAAAAAGAGAAAATGCTGATCTTCTCAATTCTTTTGTATTGGGGATCAAAATCCGTTTTTGATTTGGAAGGGGTTAAAGTAATGAAGAAACTACAAGTGAACAACGTGAGTCGTGGTTTTATTTCGATCTAAAATGTATTAACCCTTTCCCAAACAACAAAAAAAATAAGTTGGTCCAATTTGAAAGCTGCTGCAGATAAGAAAATGAGTGATCATAAAGATAAATTTTGTATATAACAGAAAACATTTGGGCAAATGGAGAAAATGCTTATTATCAGCATTTTCTACTTTTGTCTTAATATTTTTGCAAGCCTTTTCTCTAAGGGACGTCAAAACCAGGTCTTGTTTTGGGAAACGGTTAAGTTTTTTCAATGTCCTCTATCTTTTAATATCTTTACAGGGATGATTTACCAAAGCTGCACTACCTTGATTGTTTCATTAAGGAAGTATTACGGATGTACAACATAATCCCCATCATTGGACGCTCGTTAGACCAGCCTGTCACGTTAGATGGATTACATTTTTGCGCTGGTACAAGGATACAGATCAACCTTCAAGCAGCCAATCATAACCCAGATGTGTTTAAAGATCACGAGGTAAGTTATTCTCTATAATATTTTCTTTGTTTACAATCCAAACTTCGATTTCAGTCATGTGACTCAAGTCAATTTGATATCAATTTTCACATATTATAATTATTTCACTTTAAGGTAGTCCATCCCTAATTAGATCAATGTGACGACGGAATAATTTGGACGAGGTCGAAATCATTCGGTGTTTACTGCATTTCCACATGTTGGCTACTAAATTATATTTTACTTATTTTTTGTCCGGAAAGACAAATTACTGAAAAAGAAGTCGAATAACCAAAATTTACTCTATTTGGCATTAAAATTGTCACCGCAAAAAAAATAATAAATAAATAAAATAAAAAAAAAATCGCATAGATCTAGATCTATCTAGGCATTCGTCTGAGATCCTGATCATTGCAGAATTATTTTCAATTTAATGTTCTGGTTTTGCGACATATTTAACCAACAACTTTTTAATATCACAACAGGTTTTTCGACCGGAGCGATTCTGCGACGATTTGAATGATACCAAGTTTATCCCATTTTCAGCTGGCCCAAGGTAACATCTGCTTTTAGTTTATTTAACGATGTTTTTTTTTATATCAAAACCTATTTCTGTTGTTTGTGTGTCAGTTTGCCATTTTGTACAGACCTTATGTGAAGGCATCCAAACATAAACACAATTTTTTATTACTCTATTTCGTGTGTTTATTGTCCATTCACACCTCTCTGCCCAATATAATGACGTCACTTCAGGTCGGTTACGTTACGTTACCTAAGTTACGTAGCTAAAAGATAATGATGATTCCATTTTAAAACATTTCTGCGCGATTACTATGTTATTCTATTTTAAACGGAAAATAAATGAATTCGCGAAATGTGGATGTAATACTTTTTGTACGAGTCAATGGTCACATAGAGTCACATAGAGTGCATAAACTTGCGTTCGGTCTTGCAAACCGAAGGTTTAGCATAAAACGTATATCAATCAATGTTGTGAGGGTAATAAAAATATACATCTTTACGTTCAGAGTGACCAATGGTAAGAGACGCATTGTTCTGTTTCAGACGTTGTTTAGGTGAGAACTTTACGATGGCGGTTCTTAAAGTATTTCTATGTAGGATACTGCAAACGTGAGTTAACGTTTTATACGTCTACGTTTTATATAAGGCATGTACCCCTATCCCTCAGATGCACAGTTTTACGTTAGATCTACTTCGACATTTTTTTCATCCAAACATTTATAAATTAATTAGTATTTCCCGTATTGTGACCATTTTGAGATCCATAAAACATTGTGTTTTTTTTAACGTCGTCGTTACGTATCCGAAGCTATTTGAACTTTCCACCGCCTAATGTGTTCGACGTCGCCCGAATAATTCCGACGTCACTTCAATCTCATTAGGGGTGGAGGCATCTTCGCTAGCCAAGGTTGAACCCACCTACGTTTGTATTCACACAGAATACAGAAACGACGTTACGTCGTAGATGTCACCCTTGGCTTGCGAAGATGGGGTGGAGGAGATTAACGTGATTCCTTTTTATCACCAATGATGTCGTAAAAGTACATTCCATTGTCACAACCAAAGTCATGAAGTGTACTTGCTCATTTTACCTTGTGCGTGGATTGGTTGATTGAATCAATCCCTTATAATTATGGGGTATGGGACAGAAACAGGGGGCTAGGACGGTTAACCCCCTCCCCCAAAGTTGGCCAAAAATGTCGAATTTTCCTTAGTCTAGGGAAGAAAAGTATTGAAGGAAATACTTAAATGCAATCTCTCCAATTTCTTCATTTTATTTTGCATTTTAGCATTGTGACGTCAAAACTGGCTATTTATTGAAACAGGATTCACATTCTTTTCTTCTTTTTCAGGTTTCAACTCGAACACGGTCCATCACATTACATCTCATCGACCTATTTTCTTGCACGTCAGCCGAAGTTTGGACCGAAACTGTTCTTCCACTCCAGATGATTGCAGTTTTTAGCTTTAACCCTTTCCGAAACAGCAAATTTTTGGGGCGATCCACCTCAAAAACTGCCGCAAATGACAAAATAGATGCTATTAAAGATATAATTTGTGTAAAATATGATAAAGAAAACATTGAGACAAAAGGAGAAACTGCTGGTTATCAGCAGTTTCTTCTTTTGTGTCAATATTTTCCCAAGCCTTCTCTATTAGGGACGTCAAAACCAGGTCTTGTTTGGGAAAGGGTTAAGCTCCACTGGCCGAAGACCAGATAGGCTTATGTCATGGCCCTATGTCCGTCGTGCGTCCGTCCGTGCGTGCGTCCGTCAATTAGTGCATCATCCTTTTCTTTAAACGTCTTCTTTGGAAAAAGGAGCACTTATTAAAAAAAAGATTTGAATTTTTATATCGACTTCCGCATTTGTTTTAGTTTTCAATCTATTTATCCCCGGGAGATCGTCTTAGTTTATGTATTAAAGAGTCAACCCTACCAACAACTAAGCGAGTGCGCTACATTTCTTCTCCAAAACAACTTGACCGATTTTAATCAAAATTTACCCATTGAGTGTCTTTTTTCTAAATCCCTTAAATCTTTTATTCTACACCGAACTTAATTTTTAAATCAAATTATTTGAATTGGGTTTTTGACAAATCTTTAAAAACGGCTGATTGGATTTCATTGTAATTTTGCATGAATGTTCATTGTATCATTTTCTATAAGATTCTTTGGAAAAAAAAAAGATCCAACGAAAAACATTGCTGATGTGGGCGTTACTTATTCTTCGCTATATGAAACAAAGGGTAATTTTAAGAACCTCCATAACCGCTGATTGTATTTTATTGCGGTGCAGTATGAATGTAGCTTGGATAGACCTCTATTGTATTCTGTGAAGAATTTCATTACAATAAATCAACAATATAATCATGTCATATGATTCTTATATAATTTTGTCTTTGGTTACCCTACAAAACGGCACGGTTTAAACAATTTCCCAAGCAATCACATATTAAAATGCCCGAATTTAAAATCTGTTGCAGACGACAAAATGAATTTCGATTAACATCGAATTTGTGTAGATCATAGCAAAGGAACCGAGTTTTAATCGTTTACCTTTTTCTTCATTTTCTTCAGTGTTTTCTGGCCCTATCTCATTGAGGTTAAAACGGATCTTCTTGGGAATACTCTGATAAAAACTAGCACGTTCTTTTCCGTGAATGTTTTCAAAAGTTTTCAGAGTATATGTCGTAAGCAGTTTTGAAACTGAGCAATTTTAAAACTGGTCAAATGAAGTCAGAAGTAAATCGATAAAAAGTCGAAATTCAAACGTAAAACGACATTTTAGGTCGTTGTTTTACTTATTTATCAATAATTTAATGAAAAACTTGCCTGAATGGTTCTGTATAACTTACGGAACTCATGCATTTAAGCAGTTTTCAAGCTGTTTTGATCAGTTTTGAAACTGCTCAAGCAGTTTTGAAACTGGGCAAAGTTCAGTATAAGCAGTTTTAAAACTGCTTAATTCCCTAAACTGCTCACAATATATATACGTCAATGTGACGGATTGTTTGTGAATGTGTAGTCTTTAGAAACGAAGGTTGTACACATACACAGCAGTGGAGTTTGAGTTTATTGGGGTTTTACGCCGTTTTCAACTGCCAGGGTCATATCGCGGAGGCTGGAGCTAGCACAAGACCCTTACCGAGCCTCCATCTGCTCGCCCACTTAGGTTAACGATTTCACACAGCAGTGGACTATAAAACAAATCAGAGTTAAAGATAATGGCTTTTAAAATTGCAATACTTCATTATTATTTCAAATTGCAATATTTCATTTATTGTTATTCAAACCCTATGTTAAGTGTACTCATTTGAATAATCTCATCGAGATAATCCAAATGAGTACCCACAACATAGGGTTTGGATTTGAATTAACATGTTTAGAATGCATTAAGCTGTTGCTCTGAGAAATACGTTGTACACTCACTAGTGAGAAACGCGGTAGAGAATGGTAATGAATGTTGTGCTAAAAATAGACTAAGATTAGCCTACTGTTATGCTTTGATATATAGTCGGTGTTGTTACAATATCTCGTAACTACGGCTTGAATCAAGCCGTAGTTACGAGATTTTATAACAACACCTACGAAATACTATTGATTGTCCGAAAATAAGTCACGGTTAACTGGATAAAATCGTTCCCAATTACAGAAGTCTCGATACAAAAGTGTTCTAAATTTCTTGAGATGTTTTCTTTGGGTAATAATGTTATAGTCTTGGTTATTGTAACCATGCTAATTTTAAAGGGACATTTCATCCACATTTCAATTTTTTAAAGTATGTCTTGATGCCAAGATTGGTTATTCTAATGGGTATAAATGCTACCAGTTTTTTTTTAATTGTTGATGATAAGCGATAAACACGCCTTTAAAGTTGAGACAGAAACGACAAATTCTATATTCATCTGAACTGTTGTGGACAACAATTTGTTTAATTTTAACACAAAAATACAAATTTCTCATAAACGGCGCGATAGTTTGGCTTGAAATTTTCAGAATTTTCTTATGAAAATATGCTCTTTTAGATAAAAATGAAAGTGAAATTTATGAGAAAAAAAGTCTAAAATGTCACTTTAAATGGTATCGCAAGCATTAAGAGAAAAACGAAAATGCTGGTAACCAATATTTCCTTTTCTATAAATAATTTTCACTAACTCATAGATCTGATAAATTATAGATCTATACTTAACATACCTAATTTAGTGATACGTATACACAATTACAAAATCTGTCGATTTTAAATAACGTAAACCCAAATGTCGGCTGCAAAATTTTAGACTAATCTTGTCCAAAATCAAAGATGTTGCAGACTATACATGTGAAGTGAATGGTCCTTTGAATTCATTTTTCTTTATGGATAGAAAACATTATGGGACTGAATAAAAAATCTTTTTCCACAATGCTTTTATAAGTTTTTTTTTTTTTTTTTTTTTTTTGCGCGCGCGCGAGCGTCAAAATGTGCCATAATGTGGTAAATGTGTAATGGGAGCCAAGTGATGTTATCTTTAGTTTTTTTTATTGGGGTTTTACGCCGTTTTCAACTTCTATGGTCATATCGCGGCGGCTGGAGCACCTAACCGTGGGTTCCTGGTATTTCTCGCACCAGTACAACCACAATATCCAAACCGAGCCTCCAGCTGCTCTCTCACATAGATGATTCACACCCATTGGTGAAAGACAAATGACTTTTGTCAAATGTCAGAATGGATACTGGCCGAGCCGGGGTTCGAACTCGAGACCCCTGGATTGACAGACTCCGACGTAACCGACTGAGCTATCCGGGCTCGGCTCATCTTTAGTTTGTATCCTGACAGAAACGCTCACGCTACAGGGTTCTCCGCAGAATAATTTGAAGCCATAGAGGCAAATAATGAGTATTGTTAGGCCTAAACATTGAAACGCATTGTACACATGCAAATAATTATGATTTAAAAACATAATGAGAAAAGCAAACATTGCTCAATTTGAGCAATTTCTTCTTTTCCCATAATGTTTTTGTATAGAATTATTTCATTCTAAAGTATAAGAAAACATCATTTATCAGTTGTTGACATGAAATAAGCCTACCTCTATATGTCTCTATTTTGTGACGTTTTGAAGAAATTAAGCTGTAGGGGTAAGTTTGAAGCTGTGGGGACATTAATAGTGATCTGCATGAACCTAAAGTGTTGCCGATACAGCTTATTGGGCTGAGGAGAACACTGCGCTATTCATCTGTGATGTCCCTGTCCAGTTATCCGTCAAAATACCGACATGGTGCCAGACTTTTTGTTGTCGCAGAGACATATAAAAAAGTAGACCTTACAAGTAAGTGTAAGCCTAAATCAAAACCTGCACCCCAACCCTGGATCCATGCATGGGGGCTTAAATATGACCTAAATATAGATTTTATTGACTCTTATCTTTCTTCAATCATTTTTAACCTCTTCCCAACCAACAACTTACATTGACGGCTCCACTTGATATGGGTTCTGTTAAATGAAAAGACAAATGGGTGCCTTAGAATAAGAAGGGCGTAAGTGAAAAAAACATAAATTTGAGAAAACTGGAAAAACAGTTTTATTTCAAAAAGAAAAAAAAAGAATAAACGACCTTTTTTTAATCTACAACCAAATTGGTCAGCATGATAAGTTCAAATGTCTATGAAATTTGCACCATTTACCATTTTTTAGAGCTTGAAATGCCCTTTCCTAAAATGTATAGGCCTACATGCATCATAAAAGGTCGTAAGTAGGGCCTACCACTTACGACCTTATTTTTCTAAGGCATCGAAATATGTCGATAACAAGGCAGGGATATTTTTTGTTCTTTCACCGTTCTATCTTTTTATCATTATTTTTCAACTATCATATGCCTATTGACCAGTCTAAAAAAATCTGTCTTCTGGTAATGGGTTAACCCTGTCCCGAACAAGACCTGGTTTTGATGTCCCTATTAAAAACGGTTGGGAAAACATTTAGACAATAGAAGAAAATGCTGATAAACAGCATTTTGTCCTTTTGTCTCAAAATTTTCAGAGGCTTCATTTCACACGAAGCATATCATTATCTGCCTAAGTTTTGTCGTCTATAGCTCCTTTCCAGCGGCGGACCCAGGATTTCTGATAGGGGGTTCGTTTTTACAAAAAAGGGGGGTCGTTTTACAAGTATTGCACTGAATTTCTGCATGAAAATGAAATAATTTGGCTGCATAGGGCTGCCGCGGATCCAGGATTTCTGTGACGGGGTTCGAATCTACAAAATAGGGGGGTTCGTTTTCCTAGTTTTACACAATTTTGACTAAATTTCTGCATGAAAATGAAATAATTTGGCTACAGAGAGGGGTTCGTTTGAACCCCCCCCCCCCCGAGCCCCCTCTCGATCCGCCACTGCTTTCCAATTTTACAGGTCAAAAGTTTGCCGTTTGGGGAAAGGGTAAAAAATATGTGAACCTTTTTTTGCTTGACATAAAGCTAGAAAAGTTGTGGTGGGACACCTTCAGACGGTGTTAGTGTAGATTGTTACGAGGATGAATGTTTTGGAGTTGCCTGTAGAGATAATAACGCAGTTTTTGTCATATTTGAAAGGATACGAGCTTGCTAAACTAAGTCAGACATGTCTAGAGTTCAGAGAAGTATCAAATATTGAACTATTGTGGCAAAAGGCGTGCGCCAGAGGTGAGTAATTAGCAATACTAGAAAGTAGACATATATTCGGACGGTACCGAAATTTCGACACAAGTTTATGTATGAAATCTTCGTGAAATCGTTGTTGTTTAGGATTTTATAATATCTTGATATTTTATAAAGTTTATTCGGACGACAAATTTACTATTGTGATCACGAAATTCAGCTTAACGTTGCTCATGGAACTGTTGATAAATGAAAAGCCAGATTGTTCTTATGTAACCAGGATTTGAGGATTCAAGACATTAAACCTTTTCCCAAAGTATTATGGTGGTTAATTTCAAAAGCTGCTGCAGACGACAAAAAAGATGTTGATTTACTTGATGAAGATGAAGTTTGTGTACAATATAGCACTGCAAATATTGAGGCGAAAGCTGAAATTGCTGATTATCAGTAATTTCTTCTTTTATCTCAAAGTTTCGCAAGCATTTTATATCAGGGACGTTAAAAGTAGGTCTTGTTTGGGAAAGGGTTAACCCTAGCTGCGATATCGTAGCCACAAACTTGAGGATGGGTATTGGTCAAAATTCAAAAAGGTTTCGGTTACATTATTGCAACTAGGTTAACCCAGACTAATTCAATATTCCATTAGTTTAGAGGGTCACAACACAGAAAAAGGGGCTACACCACCTTTTGACCTTTTGATTCAGATCATGAGGTATCCACTAAACCCAGGTCCAGATATTTTCACTTGCTACATTTTGATTTGATGATTTTTGACAACCTTTTTTTTTTGATAGAAAACATTGTGGAAGAAGAAGAAAATGCTTGTGACAAGTTTCCATCCATAATCTTTACTTCTGTGGTGTCAAAAAGCAAAAAGTAAAAATTGGTCTATAGCCTATATGTAAGTTTGATATGAATCAGAGTACTGTAATGGCATTCATTTTGAAAACTTTCGGTCGGTCTTATTTCAGAATACAAGCTCCTCTCTAATGCTGGTTGGGATCTGACTTATAGAGAACTTTACAGTAAAGGTGGGAATTCACTCAACTCTCTTTAACCCTTTCCTAAACCTGGTATTGTCATCCCTAATAGATAATCAGTCTTATGAAAACATTGAGCCAAAAGAAGAATTAAAAACTGATAAGCATGGGTCCCATGAGTGGCTCAAACAGTAAAGTTGAAACTTTTTATTTCAACCTTTCGTAACATTTTCCCAAACAGACAATAAATATTTGGAAAACATTGAGGCAAAAGAAGAAAATGCTGTTAAGCAGCATTTCACCCTTTTCCTCAATATTTTCTGTGTTATGATTCACACAAATTCTATCTTAATCAAAATCTATTTTGTTTTCAGAAGTAACCTTCATATTTAACTGCCCCGAAATTTTGCCTTTTGGGAAAGGGTTAAAATTGCAAAATTTAAGACCAGCTTAACTTAAAGGCAATTGCAGTAAGTCAAAATTAATGGGATCAAAAGCAATTTAATATCTTTTATGATGTCACTTGGAAAACATTGAGAGAAAATGAGAAAGTGTTTATTACGAAGCTAAATGACTTTTGGGGTTGATCTAATAAAAGAAAAAAAGTAGCATTGAGAACATTGAGAAAAGGAACAGAAAGTGATCATTGCTAAATCTTTTTTGTGATGGAATCATGTACTTAACCATTTCCCAAAACGGCAGAATTATAGACTGATCCAATTCAAAAGCTGCTCTAGATGACAAAAAAAGTGTCGATAAACATTGAGTTTGTGTACAATAAAGCATGGAAAATATTGAGACAAAAGAAGAAACTGCTGGTTATCAGCAGTTTCTTCTTTAGTCTCAATGTTTTCCAAAACCTTTTTTAATAAGGATGTCAAAACCCGGTCTAGTTTAGGAAAGGGCGGCAGGGTTAAACAAAGAATGTATGACGTGAGTGAATTATGCTAAATATATTCATACAATTTCACAAAATTAGAAAGTTGTTTTCTTTTCATTTGTTTACCTATTTGTCTTTATCAAAACTTCGAATGGTGTCAAACTAGTAGGATATTGTTTAAGAAAGAGTTATTAGATCTCTAATTGAATGAATTACATGTTTTTTCAGTATTACATAAATACGGGTATTTAGTTGGGTTGTGGAGAGACAAATCATCGTGTTATGGTGGATTAATCCATATTAGGGTCAGTATAACTGTTGGAAATAGAGGTTGATCTAATGGTGTTTTACCCAATACAACACATTGACACCTTTTGATGCCCCACAAGATTTTGAAAACATTTGGGATAATGAAGAAATTGCTTGTCACAAGCAATTTCTTCATTTTCCAAAATGATTATTCTACCCACATAGATCGTAAAACGTATAATTTCATTCACTTGAAAATTCTTTCTGCAACATCTTTGAAGTTGGACCAGTCTAAAATGTTGCTGTTTGGTAATGGCCTAATAGGTCTTCATTCCAAGTTGAGAGAGCTTTCGAAGATGGAGAAAAGGATGCATTTTGGTAATTTTCTCCCTATAGCACAATGTTTTGTCACTGTAACTAAAACATTTCAAATTTAAAGTACCTTTTAATTTGATTTTGTTGTATGGGAAAGGCTTTCATTTTAGATGAGTTGAAAGTTTAATAAACTTGGAGAGAGATAGAGAGGATGTCAGATTTTTCTTATTTGTTTAATAAGAAAGGGTTAAAGACATGAGTAACTTGTATAATTACAGTTTGATGACGGTTGTATCCGAGCTGATGAATTTTACCCAACAAAAGATGTCAGAGAAGCATTGAAGAAAAAGGAAATCTTTAAAATATACCTAACAAAAGATCAAGAAGAAAAAGTAGAATGGAACCCTGGATTCTGTGACTGGCAGCCCTGTCATATAGAAAACCAGGTGAGGAGGTTTAATTTAATTCAGACTCTTTACCACCTGAAAAGCCTTGATACTTGTCTAAATTAAAAACTATTGTAAGACAATGAAACGGCAAATATTAAACCTAGAGGAAATCCAGGAAGGGGTATAAAAGAGTTTAAGAGTTTCTATTCACACAAAATTGTGCGTGTAACAGGCATATTTGAAAGAAATAACATACAAATGTACGGCACTGGACATGATTTCACACACAAAAATTCGGATCAGCATCTTCAGGTGCCAGTTATTAATAGATCTAGATCTATATCAAACAATCCCGAAAGTGAAACTAAACAAGGAATCTAGAGTCAAAAACGCCACAAACACAGTCAATTGATGACGTAGTCATTCCAGTTTTAATATACTCCTCACAAAAAGTTAAGCAACAAAGATGCTTTTCTTTCTCAAATGTGTTTTATCACATCTAATGATCTATGTTTTATACAATACAAAGTTGGGGTCTTATTACATAAATTACGTTAAATGATTGGGAAAATCATCGAACAATAACAAAGTTACAGATCCTCGAAAAACGTCCCGACAAAACAATGGTGCAAAACGTCACTCGCAAGCAGTTCAGAATGTGTAAAAAGTTGTTTTCCGGCCACTTTAGGCCATGATCGACATTCAAGTACCTGGTATGACCCCTACGATGTTCAACACACGCCCGAACACACCTTGGCATCGAGCAGATTTGTCTGTCTAATGTCCGTTGTGGATTGATCCTCCATTCTGTCTGCAAGACCTGTTGCAGTTCATCCAGAGTCTGTGGGCGAACATGCTGACCATAGACAAGCTCTCAAAGAATGTCCTATGTATGTTCTATCGAATTAAGGTCTAGAGACGTAGCAGGCCAGTCTATATGTCTGATGTTGTTGGTCCACAGAACTTCAGTCACAATTCCAGAACGATAGAGACGGGCTTTACCATCCATTAACATAACAGTTGGATCTGTTTACTGTGCCAGAAGGATGATAAACGGCGTGATGATCTCGTACATGCACCTTACACCAGCCATTGAACCTCGTCTGATGACAACCAGCTCTGTTCTGTGGCAAACACTGATACCTCTCCGGACCATCATACTCCCACGTTCATATTGGTCGTGTTCAGCGATGTTACAGTCGGCAAACCGTTCATTACCGTTTCTCCACACACGTGTCATGCCATTATTAGAATCAAGACAGAATCTTGACGAGTCCGTTAAGAGTTTGTGACGCCAACGAGTGACCCTCAGTTTTGATGCTGATGTTCCAATATTAATCTTTGCCGTCGATGTTTTGGGGGAAGTTGGAACCGTTCAAGTGGTATCCTGGACCTTAGGCCTTCTGTGTGAAACCTGTTCCTCACGGTTTTGATGGAAAGTATGTTTCCTGACACCCTCTGAAGGTCATTTTCCAGCGATCTGGCCGTTGTAAGCCAGTTCCTACGGACTAAGGTTGCAACATAACGGTCTTCACAAGGTGTTGTTACTCTTAGACGACCTGAACGTGGTCGCTCTGACATCTGTCAAGTATGATTGTATCGGGTTATTGCTCTTTAGTCAATACTGCGATGAAAATTAAAGTGAATGGCAGAAGCTGTCTTGGTTGCCCCACCCTGTAGCATTCCAACACTTTGAGCCACTTCAAATGGAGTCAAGTGACGTATTGGCATGATTCAAATGTTGATGACATCAAAGTTGTCAAATTGACGCGTTTTAAGCACATACGGAGCTAATGCCAAGTTTGAAATCCGTATATGCGAAACATTTTGCATGCATGTTTTGGGGGTGAGTGTGTTCTAATCACGTGATAGCTGTTTTTGGAGACGATAACATTCAGTATTCTTTAAAGTGTGTTTAAGCATAGATATGGCTGTCCGAATAAGAAATCTGTGCAAAATTTCCGCGTTTATAAAAAGAATATTGAGAGAATTACTTTTGTTGCTTAACTTTTTGTGAGGAGTATATAATAGCATGATTTTTCCGCACCCAAATAAGGTTACATTTTACTATCATTTGTTTGCAAATGTCACACGTGCCAGAAAGCACGGGAAAATGGGATGAAGCAATGAAAACAAAACGCTATCTACGAAGTAAATACACTGACATTGATTAGATGGTTTTAACACGGCGCATTGTCTCTTTCTGTCATGCTGTGTCGCGATTACACAAAGGAATTCTGTCTCAGTTAGTGGTACACATTGAATTGGTGTACTTATTTCACCATTTAGACAGCCAATCTATCTTTCGAATCAAATAAAATGTAAGTGTTGACATTAATGTTAATCGGCGATTGATTTATGGTAAAAGATTGAGTCAAGTCTGAGCCACATTCTATTTTTTGACCCACTTTTTTAAAAATTGTCGCCTTACTCGCCTATGGCTTTTGAAGTGGCGATCGCTAGTGCGAGCCCTGTCTGTCATTTATACCAAAGAAACAAAACAAAAATACAATTTTTTGTGTATTTTGGTATAATTTTCGGGAACTACCGAAGATTCCCGAAAAAACAATATTTCCAAATCGTACCATGATACGTATCGTTGGCGAAGGATCGGAATATACCGATAACACTGCAGAACACTATTTATAAACGTACATTGCAAATTACACACATTTCATTGTTTAAGTGGTTTTTACCCCTATTTTCTGTTCCATACCCACTGGTGGTGAACTCGGACAAAGCGAGGAACATTTTTCATGAACACAAGGTACAGATACTTCATGTTTAAATGCGCGTTTAAAAACCAGTTTTAGTAGTTTGAGCATGTACACAACGATTTGCACGTGTTTATCCGCCCAAAACAATATGGACGAATCGGAAAGACACTTAGAGGCTATTGTCAGTTTTGTTATTTTATTTCTCTGACTGATTCTGAAGTTGGTATTACAATTCTTGGAGTTGAAGTTTTTTTCCGATGTGAAAATCGTAGTTAACGTTTTTTGAAGGGGACTTGTACGGTTTATTTATGATACCGTGAACATTTTCAATGGCTGTTCGAATTGCAATGACTTTTGTCCTAACAATAGAATGGGTTTTCGGTTAAATATGGATAAATCGTAGGTGTTTTTATAAAATCCCGTAACTACAGCTTCAATAAAGTTGAGTTTGTGACGTTTTAGATTTACACCGACGAAGCACTAGTGTTTGTCCGAAAAAACGTCACTAGGTCTATATATAGTAGATAAAATTTATTCTTTTTCAAAGACGAATTAATGGTATACAATAATCATTTCCAAAACAATAGGCATATCTGGTATTACAGCCCCCAGTTAGAAGGCTTTCAATAATGACCACCATATAGATAGTGCTTCGTTTGCCCGTCCGTCCGTTTTTCTACCCGTCCGCCAATTTGTCTAGCTGACTGCTCTAGATGTCAAAATACATTGATTTTATATGTTGAGAAGTTAAAATGTGTGTTCTAAATAAGAAAATATGAAAGAAAAATATTAGAAAAAAGGAGCCAAATTATTTTCAGTATAGATATATTCTTCTTTTGATTCAATGTTTGCTATACGCACTTCAACGTCAATTACACAAAACGTGGGAACGACGTCGTATTGTTTGACGGCGATGTTATAAAGTCACGAAAACAGATCATGAACGTAAACTTTTGTTTCAGGAGAAATGTAGTGAGACGTCTTTTTTAACATTTTATCTTTAAGAAATCTAAAATATTGAAACAAATGGATTTAATTATAGAAGCACAAATATACTCCCCGTCATAAGAAAGTAGCCACTAAGTTTTGTCTAATGCAAATGGTCGCCAATTTTAGGATTATTCATAAATGTACCGAAATAAATACAAGATATTGAAGCATGGCAAGTAAATCGAAAACAGTCGAATTACCCCATTAATTAGACTGTTTTCGATTTACTTGCCATGCTACAATTTTTAGACGATTCCAACACACCCAACGTCTACACGTGACGTCATTCCGACAAGACAACCATTATCGAAACGACTACCTGTGAAATCGACAGAAAAAGGCAAACCTTACAAATAGAGTGCTTCATGAGTTGAGTTCTATCAGCAGTAGAGGCTGCATCTATTGTTTTCTAAGGACAATTGCATAGCATGTATTAATACCAACGGTGTTCACACTCGAAAATGTCTTGTAAACGCGAATCTTGTCCTTATCCACTTTCAGGAATTTTTACGGTAATAACAAGTATAGTAAAACATTGACAATTATGGCCAGTAAAAAATTAAATGTGCATTTGTAAAATTTTATTCATGTAGTCTACCGTATGCAGTCAAGGTGTTAATTAAAAAGGAAATGCCCACAGTTAACTTTTCCCGTTAGTATACTTTAGAATGCATGCCCGTAGAAAGCAATTCCATATGGGCCCTGTCTGGGCCAGTGTCTAATATTGGGGGGGGGGGGGGGGGCTAAATTAGATTTGCCATAAGTTTTAAATGTGAAATGATGAAAATTCGGCATTTTTGCCAACTATAGGCGGGGGTTGGCTCCAGAGTCCCCCTGTTCGTACGGGCCTGGGATGTGTGAAACAGTGGATCCTCCTTAGAATAAATGGTGATAATGGTAATGACAAACATTACAGTATAGATCTGGAAACGTTCATTTAGGCTTTTGCGACCAACATGGATCCAGATCAGACTTTGCATGTGCACTGTCAGATCAAGATCCATCTTGTTCTCATTTAATAGCTTATTCTCCACCTGTACCAAATTTAAGAAGGCATAACGAAAATCCTACCGTTGAAACTCCAAGGTAACGATAAAAATGATGATGATGATGATGATGATGATGATGATGATGATGATGATGATGATGATGACGATGATGATGTCATCTAATTGTCATCACCTGTCAGTAATTTATCTGAAAGGGGAGTTAGGCAGTACAAATTGATTATATTGAAAAAAGTACCTGGTTCTCGAATTTGATGCCGGAAATCTATGGTTAGATGCTCATATCAGTGCGATATTACCGAATAAATGTTTAAATGTGCCGTTAAGTCTAGTGCAATCGATTAATTTATCAAACATGGTCTCATAAAACACCGTAGCTGGAAAAGATAGCATCGCAAACATGCTGTAACGTTGTCACGAAGAAACCGCACAATGATTTTCAATGACATGACATCGAAAACTGCCATTTACAGCCTTTATTTGTACATTTATATGTCTTTTTTGTTTACTTGCAATGCAAATAGATTAACATAAACAGTGATATCGTACCATTTCGTTCGGGCGATTAAGATCAACCCACATGATCTCAATATGCGCTTTGTGCACTTACAATCCGTTTATACCATTTGAAAATAATGATCGATAAAACTGATATTTTCGTGCGTGTTATAAATCATATCTACATACCTTAGTAACTTCCATTTTAGTGCATCCTTTAAAAAAAGACGGAAAGAGAAGTAAAACAAAATGCCACGTGTATTGTTTACAAAAATTCGGATGTGCAATGAAGTATCTGTACCTTGTGTTCATGAAAAATGTTCCTCGCTTTGTCCGAGTTCACCACCAGTGATACCCCCATTTTGTACAGAAAAATTCCCATGGCACTAGCAGGATTTGAACCCAGGACCCTTTTGGCCCAAAGCTTGAATCCTACCTCTAGAGCATGGTGCCTTATGATATTTTTAAGTGTGTTTAAAGATGTATGAAAACAAGAGAGAAAAGAAGTAAAAGCTGGATTCACTTTTTTCAGTGTTTTATTCTATTGATCAATTTTATTTATAATTTACAAATTTTAACTGATAAAAATCAGGAGTTTCAGACATGGAAAATTGAAAATGGCTGCGCAATGATATAATAGCAAGATTGACTTATTCATTGTTTAACCTTTTCTTTGCTATTAGTCATTATCTTAAAGTGACATTTCACATTTATTTAAATTTTTTTAAAGTATGTATTGATTCAAAAAATTGTTTATTATAATGCATAGAATGGCTATCAGTTTTTTGAAGTTGATATTTTTAAGCGAAAAGTATGCCTTTAAAGTTGAGACAGAAATAACAAATTCTATATAAATCTGAACTGTTGTCCACAACAATTTGTCTAACTTAAGCACAAAAAATATATATTTCTCGTAAACGGTTCAATATTTTGACTTGAAATTTTGAGAATTTCCATAAGAAAAGATGCTCTTTCAGATAGAATAAAAGTAAAATTTATGTAAAAATAATTGTGAAATGTCACTTTAACTGATGATGTCACGGTTAATTATTGTTTGAATGAGATAATAACAATATTCATTTCTTCAACAGAGTGAGAATGATGATACAAAAATTGCAGTAATCAGAAAAAGTTGGAGGGAAGGTTTTACACTTGATGAAGATCAAGAACAAAAGGTTAGATCTTGGAGTGATAATCTGATGCAGATTTTTAACCCTTTCCCAAACAGCGAAATTTTAGGGTGGTCCAATTCAAAGGCTGTTACAGATGACAAAAAGTATATTAATAAAGATTGAAACTGTGTGCGATATAGTCAAGAAAATATTGAGGCAAAAGGAGAAACTGCTGGTTATCAGCAGTTTCTTCTTTTGTCTCAATGTTTTCCCAAGCTATAGCTATTAGGGACGTCAAAAACAGGTCTTGTTTGGGAAAGGGTTGAATTAATCAAGCTGGAGTTACAATGTTTTTACAATAAAACCAACACCGTGTCTGTTATAAATTGAAGAAATTTAAATCATTAAGAGTAAAGAACCATAATTAAATTCTGATGTAGAACATCTGTTCAATTTTGCTGAATAGTCTAAAGTCACTTCAGTAGAATAAGTAGAACAACTAGCATCAATCTTATTCAAGCTTTCACAGATCAGCATTTGTCTAGATCCAACTTTTTATTGATACCAGATACCATGCATTATTCTTGCGTTGTTTACATGATATGTGTGTTCACGAATGCATGCCACATTTTCTTTTATCAGGAGATGGAAGACTTCCTAAATGAGTGTTCAACCCGGGGTACACATCCTGAATTGTGTATGTTTAAATGGCAGGCACATAAAAAATCAAAGTAAGTTTATATTGCTGATTTTCAACAAAAACCTTTTAACTGCAGCTTAAGACAAGCTGCAGTTACAAGGTTTTTGTTGAAAAGCGATGATATAATGCTTAAAATGTTTCTAGATAAGTGTTCAACCCGGGGTACACATCCTTAACTGTGTATGTTTAAATGGCAGGCTCATAAAAAATCAAAGTAAGTTTATATTGCTGATTTTCAACAAAAACCTTTTAACTGCAGCTTAAGACAAGCTGCAGTTACAAGGTTTTTGTTGAAAAGCGATGATATAATGCTTAAAATGTTTCTAGATAAGTGTTCAACCCGGGGTACACATCCTGAACTGTGTATGTTTAAATGGCAGGCTCATAAAAAATCAAAGTAAGTTTATAGAATGGTTTAAATGTTCCTAGATAAGTGTTCAACACGGGGTACACATCCTGAACTGTGTATGTTTAAATGGCAGGCACATAAAAAATCAAAGTAAGTTTATAGAATGGTTTAAATGTTCCTAGATAAGTGTTCAACACGGGGTACACATCCTGAACTGTGTATGTTTAAATGGCAGGCAGATAAAAAATCAAAGTAAGTTTATAGAATGGTTTAAATGTTCCTAGATAAGTGTTCAACACGGGGTACACATCCTGAACTGTGTATGTTTAAATGGCAGGCACATAAAAAATTAAAGTAAGTTTATAGAATGGTTTAAATGTTCCTAGATAAGTGTTCAACCCGGGGTACACATCCTGAACTGTGTATGTTTAAATGGCAGGCAGATAAAAAATCAAAGTAAGTTTATAGAATGGTTTAAATGTTCCTAGATAAGTGTTCAACCCGGGGTACACATCCTGAACTGTGTATGTTTAAATGGCAGGCAGATAAAAAATCAAAGTAAGTTTATAGAATGGTTTAAATGTTCCTAGATAAGTGTTCAACACGGGGTACACATCCTGAACTGTGTATGTTTAAATGGCAGGCAGATAAAAAATCAAAGTAAGTTTATAGAATGGTTTAAATGTTCCTAGATAAGTGTTCAACCCGGGGTACACATCCTGAACTGGGTATGTTTAAATGGCAGGCACATAAAAAAATCAAAGTAAGTTTATAGAATGGTTTAAATGTTCCTAGATAAGTGTTCAACCCGGGGTACACATCCTGAACTGTGCATGTTTAAATGGCAGGCAAATAAAGAATTAAAGTAAGTTCAGACAGAAAAGGGTGTATGTATAAATTTCCCGAATTTATGCTGGTAAACCTGTTACTCCCTTTTAACCCTTTCCAAAGCAAGACCTGGTTTTGACGTCCCTAATAGAAAAGGTTTCGGAAAATATGGAAACAAAAGAAGAAACTGCTGATAATCAGCAGTTTCTCCTTTTGTTTCAATATTTTCTATGTCATTTTTTACTCAAATCCTATCTTAATAACATCCATTTTGTCATTTGTTGCAGTTTTTGAAGTGGATCACCATAAAATTTGTCTGACAATATTAAGTTTTACGTATCAACAACCATCTAACCCTCTCCTAAACAGAACATTGATAAAGCAATCTGAATTTAAATGAATAGCAGACAAGGGAATCAACGTTGAACTGGTTGCTGTAAATGCGTTATGCAATTGCATACAATAATTCAATAAGAAAATGAAATTAATTGGGGGAAATAGAGACATTGTTTGTGACAAGCAATATTTTCTTTTTTCCCCAATGTTTTCTTAAGCCTGTATCTGGTGGGGATTCCAAAAGCGTCAACATGTTGGAATCAGTAAATACATCATATCACTGTATATGATTATGTTAATACTTTTCTATAAACCCTTTCCCAAACGACAAAATTTTAGGATGATTCACTTCAAAAACGGCCACAAATGACAAAATGGATGTTATTCAAGATAGAAATTGGGAAAAATATGACATAGAAGATATTGAGACAAAAGGAGAAACTGCTGGTTATCAGCAGTTTCTTCTTTAGTTTCAATGTTTTCCCAACCCTTTTCTCTTAGGGTCGTGAAAACCAGGTCTTGTTTGGGAAAGGGTTAAGCCTGTATCTGGTTGGGCTTCAAAAAGCGTCAACATGTGGGAATCCATAAATATATCATATGACTGTATATGATTATGTTAATATTTTTCTATTAAGAATATAAAGTCTATTATATTCAGGTTATTACAGACTCTAGAGACATTTCAAATTACCACCACGATGCCAGACATGCTAAATTTACCACAGCCGGGGTTGTATAAGGGGCTATACGGGGGACACGGCACAGAGATTCTACTGCTAACATATGATCTAGACAACAATAAAGCAATAGCTAGAAAAATATCTGTAAGTATCTGCATCAATGATATGCTCTGTATGTAACATATACTGAGAGGCAATGATAAGTATACACCCTAGTTCTTTCACGTTTTCCGAGAAGACGATTATTAGACTATATACGATTTTAAACGCCACCAAAGGTGATCGTTTATTGATGTCACTTTTCCCGCCTAACAGTCTGTCTGTCCTTCCTTCCGTTGCGAAGTTGTTTTCATATCGCATAGCGCCATTGAAAAAGGGGACTTAATCAATTAATTAATGAAAATATTCACATTGACACAACCCCTACATTTCTGAACGGATTTGGATAGAATTTTCACGGAAAGTGCCCTGTCACCTAGGACCATGCGTAAATTGTTAGTGCTTTTCCATCTAACGATGCGTCATGGCAAAAGGTGACTTGATGTAAACAAGTTATCCGACATAACTACTTCTAAATTTATAGACGGATTTTGACCAAATGCACAGAATGTTCCTAGCTACCTGACTAAAGGTTTATAGTGTCATGTTTCTTTCATAGTAAGCTGTGTCATAGAAAGATGGGCCCCATTGCCAAAAAGTAGAATATTGGTCGATTTCTACCAGCCACCGAAAATTATGATATAATGTTAGAGAAAATTTAAGCTTGTGATTTGTTTTGATAACTAATAAAGAAATCAAATACGGATGAACAGCAATATTTGATACTCCACCAACTCGCGCGTGCAAAGTTTGCAAAATCAGCATGTAGCAAGAGTATGGATAGTCAAGCAATTTCATGTGAAATTTATCGACACCGTATTATTAGTTAATGGATAGAAATAAATTTAACAAAATTTTGAGTAGATATGATGAAATTTAAGAGAGATATCGACAAACGAAAACTGTATACTTTCTTTTGCCTCTCAGTATATTACAATTTTAGGCCAAGAAACTCATTTTCGGTATGTTATTAATTCTCCTAAATGCTCATCTATTTTTTGACCAAAGTCATGGTTATTAGTCCCCTACCGGTGTTCACACCGGAGGGCACTATAGGTTTGCCCTCCGTCTGTCCGTCCGTCCGTCCGTCAGTCTGTCCGTCCATCCATCCGTCCGTCCGTCCATCTGTCCGCTCAAATCTGGATCCCGCGATAACTTAATAACTAAGCAAGCGTTTTTGATGAAAGTTGGTATATGACTAGATGGCAATGTGTAGATTATGCATGTCATTTTATTTTTGTTTTTCGACTTAAATTGAGGTTGCTATGGTTACAGAAATAGTGAAAATATGGCCAAAAATGGGATCCTGCGATAAGATAATAACTAAGCAAGCTAGTTTGATGAGACTTGGTATATGACTATATGGCAATGTGTAGATTATGCACATCATTTTATTTTTGTTTTTAGACTAAAATTGTTGTTGCTATGGTTACGGAAATAGTGAAAATATGGCAATAAATATTGGATCCTGCGATAAGTTAATAAGTAAGCAAGCTAATTTGATGAGACTTGGTATATGACTAGATGGCAATGTGTAGATTATGCACATCATTTTATCTTTGTTCTTTGACGAAAAGTGCGGTTGCTATGGTAACGGAAATAGTGAAAATATGGCAAAAAATGGATCCTGCAATAACTTATTCATCTTAATCTATTATTGATTACCATATTGAGTCAATGTGAAGCCGGTAGGGGACTTTATGTGTTGCATACAACACCAGATACTTGTTTACCCATTACCACACAGTGACTCCTTTTGACTCCCAATAAGATAATGGCTTTGGAAAACATCATGGAAAATGAAGAAATTGCTTGTGACAAGCAATTTCTTCATTTCCCACAATGTTTTATACGTAAAAAGACAGGAAAATGTAAAATTACATTCACTTGAAATTGTCGTCTGCATTATCTATGAATTTGGACTTGTCTAAAATTTTTGCTGTTTGGTAATGGGTTAATCTAGGTCACTTATCAGTTAAGAAAATAAGCTGTATCCTGGGCATTTATGCTCCACAAGGGCATCTTGTTTTCATATAAATCAATGAACTATAAACTGAAAACGATAATTTTAACACTGACCCGGGTGAGTCGATATCAAGTATGGGAATCCAGGTAAGTTATCCGATATGGGTGATTGATTTAATGTTAATTGGGTATAAAAGTACTTTCTGTCACCGAAACCATAAAGTCAGAGTGGTCAAGTGGTAGTGGTCAAGGACATGAAACTCACTTTGTCTTTTGGTATGCAGGCCGCGGCCTTAGCGCAGTTGGTAGCGCATCTGACCCTCATTCGAGAGGTCCCGGGTTCGATACCCGGCCGCGGCTGATACCCTTTCTGACAAAATTGTCACCCACCAATGGGTTTGAAATCGTTTACCTACGTGGGCGAGCAGCTGGAGGCTTGGTAAGGGTGTTGTGGTAGTACTGGTTTGAGAAACAACAGGAATCCATGGGTAGGTGCTCCAGCCGCCGCGATATGACCCTGGTAGTTGAAAACGGCGTAAAACCCCAATAAACTCAAACTCTTTTGGTATGCGTTCGAAACTCACGGTCGGCTGTACCAGGTATTTTGTTTCATTTCTATTTCTTTTTTATTGCACCAAGATAATATAAGTGTTTCTTTTTTTATTTTCATTATGCTCAACGAACATAATATGCGATTATAAGCATAATATTATATTTTATTGTAAACGGTCTTCCAACATAAATCACAAATAATATATTTTTCATATATCAACAAATGTTTGGAGAAAATGAAAAATATGCATGTTTGGAGAAAATGAAAAATATGCAAACAAAGTTGATCTGGTTTGTGACGATGTGTCATTTAATTTTGCCAGAAATGTTTGAGTTTGACATTTTACACAGAAATCATCAAGAGAAAAGCATGAAAAAGCGAGCTCTTCTATTTCCCCAAATATTTCTCTTTTTCTTATTCAATTTCAAAAGCACATTTCTTGTATCGCCTTAAAAATTGGGATTACTACATAATCGATGTCAGTAAATAGGTTAAACTGCAAACATTAAACAAAGGAATAATAAAAATAAGAAATGAATATCCCTGTAAAATACAGATTTTGCATGTCTTGAAGTGGAATCGAACTTGGTCCGTTCGAGTAGAAGTCCCACGTCCTTCCACTGCCCTACCACAGACTTGCACATCAATGGACGTTTGTATAAAGGAATACTTTCTAAAATCGAATCCAGTGAGCTGTTTTCAATAACAATGGACAGGTCAATGTAAATAAACAAATGATCAAATTATCGTGCGGCCTTTATACACTAGTGTTTGACTTTTACAACACAGACTTTAAACATACAGAAAAGAAGAAGTCAAAATTAATAATTTAATCCAAAATGATCTACATTTATAATCACACATATAACACCAACTTTTGCTTTTCTGAATCACGCCTTAGTGCTTTTTCCAAGATCCTTCATCTTTTAACCCTTTCCCAAACAACAATTTTTTTTACTTTTCCACTTAGAAAGCCGCTGCGGACGTCAAAATGGATGTTGATAAAGGCAGGATTTGTGTAAAATAAAGCACAGAAAATATTGAGTCAAATCATGAAATGGAGAAATTGCTGATCATCAGCAATTTCTTCTTTTGTCTCAATATTTTCCAAAACTATTCCTACGTGGAAACCCAGTCTTTTTTGGGAAAGGGTTAAAGTGTGACTTTTCATGCGCAAAATGTGCACTTTGGCTCTTATACTTAATATTTTCTGCAAAAACTTTTATACTTAATATTTACTGCCAAAACTTGAAAACCACATAAATTTGCTCAGAGAGTTTTGCACTGACACAAAAAGAGAATTAAGATTCAGAAAGGAGCAGAAAATATCAACATAACATGGAAGCAACATCAACATTAAAAATTTCATGTATCTCATGACTACACTTTCCTATATGGATCTAGATTGGTGAGAATGTCAATTATATTTGAGCCAGGATCTGGAAAAACGTCCCTTATAGCATTTGAGAACAACATGTATCCAGATCAGCCTGCATATTCAGACAGTCTGATCAGGAACCATGTTGTTCTCCAACAGCTTCGCCAAGGTCTCTAGCAACCATTAGAGAGTAACATGAATGCTGGCTAGACTGCATCTAGGCAAGGCCTGATCTTGAAACCTTGCTGTCTCAAATGCTATAAGGGGCGTTTTTCACGATCCTGGCTCATTTGCTTTTCTCTCTCACTAAGGGTGATCCCAATGTTCCTGCAGGAGAGATCAGCATATCAGCTGATCTGAGTCAGCCCTTGGTGTTAACAAAAGATCAACAGGAGTCGAGCAGAAGCTTGAGGAGTGTTGAAGTTTGGGTACCAGCTGCTGACGAGCCTGACCAGCCGGTACCCAGTAAGCAGCCGTTTGTTGTACCGCGGGAGGTGGTGATGGAAGATGAATTCTCTCTTCCTAAACACTGTATAGCAAGGTGAGTTAACCCATTACCAGACAGCAAATTTTAGACTTGTCCAAATCCACCTATCGTGGGTTTTCCGCAACACGGTTCTAACTCACTTTTTCATTATTTTACAGGAGAGGCAAAAAACTATTTCATTTTTTTACAAGGAAAAATTTTGTTAATTAAGAAACATTTCTGAAATTGTTTTTCCATAGCAGATAATATGTTATAAATGAATTCTATGTGATATTTGTTCAAAATGTTGTTTTTGAAAATCTTTGAGTTGCAGAAAAAAATGATAAAAATTGACAAAAATGTTACCCGCAAAACAGTTCTAACTCATAAAAATTTCATATAGCACTATCAATTTGGCAGGTATTTATGTAGGAAACCATGCATATATCTTATCCAAATAGTTTAAAATGTTAATTCTGTGTTTTTGCTTGATGACACAAGAAAAATTGTAGCCAAAATCTATAAAAAGAGCTTCAATAAGTATCAAAGCGCTGATTTATGCATTGCATTTCATCATAAAATATTTAAAAATATAAGCTTTTTTTTCAAGTCTAATATACTTACAAGCATATATAAATGAGATTATTTAGTCTAGAATGTTAAAGAACAATATTTTAGAAGTATAAAGAAGTTCAAAAGCTATAATTTCCTTTCCGCAGAATTACTAGGGCAGACAAAATCCCCTCGGTAGAATTTGCAGGGCGGACAAAATCCCCTCAATGAAATATCATGGAGGACGAAATCCCCTCAGTAATATTGCAATGGCCGACAAAATCCCCTGGTAGGTGGAGTTGAATTTTGTTGGTAGAATTGATGCATGTTCATAGAGCTAAGCAAATGTAGGTCACACATATTAATTTTCTTCTTTTGCAACAATGTTTTCTTGATCAAATACTATGGATGTAAAGACCAGTATTGCTTGTGTTAATGGAAAACTGTAATAGGACATGTGTATAATATATCACAGAAATATTAAGACAACAGGAGAAAATATCTCTATAATCATTTTCTTCTTTTGTCTCAATGTTTTCTCAACTAATTATGACTATGGACGTCATGACCAGAATACTAATAGTTCAGAAATATGTTTAAACACATTTAAAAAGTGATCAAGGGATTTTGTCCACCCTTGCATTTACATTGAGGGGATTATGTCTGCCCCTGAAATTATACCAAGGGGATTTTGTCCACTACAGAAATTATACCAAGCAGATTTTGTCCACCCCAGAAATTATACCAAAGGGATTTTGTCCACCCCAGAAATTATACCTAGGGGATTTTGTCCACCCCAAAAAACCTACCAAGGGGATTTTTTCCACCCGAGAAATTATACCAAGGGGATTTTGTCCACCCCAGAAATTATACCAAGGGGATTTTGTCAACCCCAGAAATTATACCAAGGAGATTTTGCCCACCCCAGAAATTATACCAAGGGAATTTTGTCCACCCCAGAAAACATACCAGGGGGATTTTGTCCACCCCAGAAATTATACCAAGGAGATTTTGCCCACCCCAGAAATTATACCAAGGGGATTTTGTCTGCCCCTGAAATTATACCAAGGGAATTTTGTCCACCCCAGAAAACATACCCAGGGTATTTTGTCCACCCGAGAAATTATACCAAGGGGATTCTGTCCACCCCAGAAATTATACCAAGGGGATTTTGTCCACTACAGAAATTATACTAAGGGAATTTTATCCACCCCAGAAATTATACCAAGGGGATTTTGCCCACCCCAGAAATTATACCAAGGGGATTTTGTCCACCCCAGAAAACATACCAAGGAGATTTTGTCCACTACAGAAATTATACCAAGGGAATTTTGTCCACCCCCAGAAATTATACCAAGGGAATTTTGTCCACCCCAGAAAATATACCAAGTGGATTTTGCCCACCCCAGACATTATACCAAGGGGATTTTGTCCACCCCAGAAATTATACCAAGGGAATTTGGTCCACCCCAGAAATTATACCAAGGGGATTTTTTCCGCCCAAGAAATTATACCAAGGGGATTTTGTCCACCCCAGAAATTATACCAAGGGGATTTTGCCCACCCCAGAAATTATACTAAGGGGATTTTGACCACCCCAGAAAACATACCAGGGGGATTTTGTCCACCCCAGAAATTATACCAAGGAGATTTTGCCCACCCCAGAAATTATACCAAGGGGATTTTGTCCACCCCAGAAAACATACCTAGGGTATTTTGTCCACCCGAGAAATTATGCCAATGGGATTTTGTCCACCCCAGAAATTATATCAAGGGGATTTTGTCAACCCCAGAAATTTTACCAAGGGGATTTTGTCCACTACAGAAATTATACCAAGGGAATTTTGTTCACCCCAGAAATTATACCAAGGGGATTATGTCCACCCCAGAAATTATACCAAGAGGATTTTGTCCACCCCAGAAATTATACTAAGGGGATTTTGTCTATCCCAGAAATTATAGCCAGGGGATTATGTCCGCCTATACCAATCTATCTATCTGTAGACTAAGAATTAAGCAGAAATACTCATATCTAAGACAATGGAAACATTGAAATGTTTTTCAATGCTGTAATAATGATGTGGTTTGCCTTATTATAATTCTAAATATGAAGCGGAAGCAATTCAAACAATCATTTTTTTTTGTTTTAAATTCAAATGGCAACATGGATCTTGAAATGTAGAACAAACAGTGAGACTTCAATCCAATATGTAGGGAAATTATTAATTTTATAGACCATATTACTATAATGGAATGAATCCAATGAAAGCTTCTTAATAAATCCACCAAATCAAACTACTCTTGCAAAAAACAGAGTCTCTAATTTACACTGAACTTATTGAAATTTAGAGTCCAAGTCATATCTTTCTCTTCCAAAATGTTCAGAATATTGGCTAACAGACCAAGATCATACTGTAAAGTCTGATTTTTAGTCTAAACTAAATATTATGTTCTTGCAAGCCAAGTTTATTCAGAGAATTTATTGTCAAAAGAGTTATATACATACAAAGAACTATTAAAGTTATCGTTAATAACCGAAAATTTACGTTGACTTTATAAGGATTATATTTAGCAGGAAAAGGGTTAAAAAAACAAGAGAATCAACTGAAAACCTTTATTATATGTTTCTTTAATCTGCCATGTTATTTATTGGTGTCAGTGATGAAATGATACATAAAAGAAGTTCTAACTCAGATTTTTTTTCTGCAACACGGTTCTAACTGGGCCAGTTAGAACCGTGTTGCAGGAACACAAAATACCACTTTGAGTTAGAACTTTTTAAACAAATTCAATTTTCTCAATTAATATGAGGAATTTTTGAAAAATATTTTAAGGGATAATGTATTGACATTAGTTAGTTCCAAAAATGTAAAAAAGTGATTTTTGATAAAAAGTGGAGTTAGAACCGTATTGCGGAAACCCCACGCTATGCTGCAAACGACAATTTCATGCAAATCCAATGTTACATTTTTTGGGCTTTTATAGTAGAAAACATTTGGGAACGAGGAAATTGCTTGTCACAAACATTTTCTTCATTTTCCATGATGTGTTCTAAAGCCTTTATGTTGTGGGACGTCTAAAAGCATCAATGTGTGGTAACGGGTTAATAATTTACCGGAGAATGATTCAGGCAAGGTTGTGCCTAGGTCAGAATTTTTGGCGGACACAGGTGTCCCCTTACCTAAATTTCAAGGGGACATTGGGAAATTTTGGGGGACAAACTAAAATAACAACTATTTTAGTTATGATCTAAACAAGTGTCGCATTTCATGTTGACAGCAAACTCGCACAGCCAGGAACATTTTACCAACCAAATTCTTCTTGAAATCATTTTCATTGTCTTTTATTAGTCTCTGAGAAAGATGATTAATGCATTTGGCTGTCTGCATCGGCAGATAGACAGCACAGGATCGGGCGTTTTAACAGTCAAATTTGTCGATTCCACA
Source organism: Fragum sueziense (assembly GCA_963680895.1). Taxonomy (NCBI): domain Eukaryota; kingdom Metazoa; phylum Mollusca; class Bivalvia; order Cardiida; family Cardiidae; genus Fragum; species Fragum sueziense. Next base: position 7,594,387 of record OY804599.1, on the reverse strand, counting down.
TTGTCTGCTATCTTTCTTCATTAGTCAATTTATTTCGGTTACAACTGTAAGACCGGTTCTCGATATGTTATGTTGAAATCGGCTAAATGAATAAGTAAATTTTGGGTCACAGTCAATATGAGTTTAATTATGGCAAATCTTAAATCTTTTCTAAAAGAAGAAGTTGATGATAAGTATCAATTTCTCCATTCCTTTCAAATTTAATCTTATGTGTGATTTAGAAATAGACTAACCATTTCAAAAACAAAAACTGATTGTCATGCCCTTCATAGATAAAGCTTGGGAAGATAATTATACTGTACAAATCTTATCTTTTTAGACTTTCATTCTTTTGTCCGCAGCAGCTTTTAACAAATTACTGTACAGTGACGCCTTTTGACTCCTTTACTAGAAAAGGCTTGGGAAAACATTGTGGAAAATGAAGAAATTGCTTGTGACAATCAATTTCTTCATTTTTCACAATATTTTCAAACTCAAAATGGAAATAATTTTAAAATTTCATCAACTTGATATTGTCGTCTGCAACACATTTCAAAATGGAAGAGTCCAAAATTCTGCCGTCTGGTAATGGGTTAAATTTGAACAGGCCAAATTGTTGGCGTTTTGGAACAGATTAATGCCTTTAGAAGAAAATGCTGATAATCATCATTTTCCCCTTTTCTCCAATATTTTCTGTTCTATTATATACACAAATTCTTCTCTATTATCACCCATTTTGTCATCTGCAGAAGCTATCAAACTGAAGTAAACGAAAGCTTAATTGTATGGTAAATAGTTAATTGCCACTCTGTACCTTGTATTTTCAGGTACATGTCTAAAGGCACAGTATCACCGATGGGTTACAGAAACCCACAACAAATTGTCAACCATTTTATCGTGTTTGATGACAATACTTTTGTGGTGTTGTGGCTGGACCTTTATACATGTGCAATCTTCTCCCGTGTTCAAGAGACATTCCAAATTACATAGGGTCAAATTGACTGAATTGATCACTTAACCCTTTCCCAAATGACAATCTTTTTGACTGGACCAATTTGAAAGCTGCTGTAGAGGACAAAATTGATATTAATAAAGATGACTTGTATACAATACAGCACGGAATATATTTAGGCTAAAGTAGAAAATGCTGGTTTTGCCAAGCCTTTTCTTTTATGGAGGTCATAACCAGGTCCTGTTTGGGAAAGGGTTAAACCCTTCTTAAATGATGCATTTCATTAAATCATATGATGAAGACAACTCACAAAAAGTTAGGATGAAAGGCATCATGAGGAAAGGAGAAATTACTAAAATGTGGTGACCTTTTGTTGACATTATTAGGCTGAGTTTTATATGAGAAGACATAAGATTATTTCTCTGCTTAACCCTTTCCCAAACAAGACCGGGTTTTGATAACCTTAATTGAATAGGCTTGGGAAAATATTGAGGCAAAAGAAGAAACTGCTGATAACCAGCAGTTTCTCCTTTTGTCTCAATATTTTCTATGTCATATTTTACACAAATCATATTTTTGATAACGTCCATTTTGTCATTTGTGGTAGTTTTTGAAGTGGATCACCCTTAAATTTGGCCATTTGGGAAAGGGTTAATGCAGAAAATTTTAATGTTTTTGAATGTCTGTCTTTACTTTCAAATCGCAACCTTCAGGTTGGTATAGACGTCTTCTCATATAAAACTCAGCCTAATTATGTCAACAAAAGGTCACCACATCTATAATTTAGGGCAAATGTTTGGCAACACTTCTTGTAATTGTTTTTATTTCAAGTTGTATTTTTACAACTGTCTTTACCACTTCAAGTTGTATTTTTACAACTTTCTTTATCACTTCAGTTTTTCAATTTTGATATATTTTCTAGTTGACAAATTTCCTCTTAGATGATAGTTTAAGATATATTCTATGTAAGAAAATCTTTTTATTCTTTAGTAAATGCAAAAGAGAGAAATATGTTTTCTAAATACGGGTTTAATGGATTGTAAGAAATTGGCATAGATTGTCATGGGACTGTTGGTATAGATCATTCTGATCTTGTTTCATATTGGTCTCTTTCCATAATGAGGCTGCGGCCTTAGCGCAGTTGGTAGTGCATCTGCCTCTCATACCAGAGGTCCCGGGTTCGATACCCGGCCATGGCAAATACCCTTTCTGACAAAATTATCACCCACCAATGGGTTTGAAATCATTAACCTAAGTGGGAGAGCAGCTGGAGGCTCGGTAAGGGTGTTGTGGTGGTACTGGTTTGAGAAACAACAGGAATCCATGTTTAGGTGCTCCAGCTGCTGCGATATGACCCTGGCTGTTGAAAACGGCGTAAAACCCCAATATACTCAAACTTTCCATAAGGGCTTTTTTCGAAGAATTGTAATAAGTATGTTTCATTCATCAATTTGTCGGCTATATAATTCTTGTTGATGTAAACCCTTCAGTTCCAATTATACTTGCAATATTGTATTATCTCTATGATTTGCATTTGTGCACTAGGTCATGTTGAGTATTTATCCCTGTTCCAAACCAGACCTGGCTGCCGCTCAAACATTCCTGATAGAAAAAGCTTTGGAAACAATCTTATCTTTTAACCCATTACTGCACGGTGACGCCTTTTGACTCCCGTACAAGAAATGCTTGGGAAAACATTGTGGAAAAGGAAGAAATTGCTTGTGAAAAGCAATTTCTTCATTTCGCACAATATTTTCCATACCAAACGATTAAAAATGTACTTTTTCATTCATTTTTAGTTGTCGTCTGCAACATCTGGGAATTTGGACAAGTTGAAATTTTGTCATTTGGTAATGGGTCAAAACCTTGTCTGTTGTCTGCTGCAGCTTTCAAATTAGAACAGACTAAATTTTTGCCATTAGGGAAAAGATTGAACATGATCTGCCCTTTTCTTTGACAATCATCTTAGATGTACCAGTATATGTGTAAAGTCCTTGCTCCAAATTTTATCACAGCCATGTGCGATTTAGGCTCTGTAGAGCTCTTCTAGTCTGGTTCCCGCCTCTGATACACTACGTTGTAGAAAAAATACAACATAGTGTATCAGAGGCAGGAACCAGATTAGCGCTACCACTTCTGGAAGAGCTCTACCGGCCTAAATTGCACGCGGCTCTCGATTTACTTCAGATATTCAGGAACAGCGACTGTATCACCAATGGGCTACACAAACCCAGAGCATATTGCTGCTCATTTTATTGTGTTTGATGAAAAAATGTTTGGAGGACTCTGGTTGGATTTATACTCATTTGGGACATTTGTTAGGGCTACTGAAGTATTTTCCTTCAACGGTTTTGTATGATTTTGACTAGTGTTCCCCAAGGAAAACATTTTTAGACTGACTGGATGCTTGAAAATGAATGATATAGTTTATAGAGCATAGAGTATCAGAAAACATTAGTTACCAGAATTTTAACATTTTTATAGCCTCTCTGTTAAGGTTTACCACATCTTCTGGTCTGCAATATTTCTCCCTCTAGAGGCACTTGACAGCCACTATAATTCTGTCACGATAATATGGCACAGGGTTACAAAATGTATCTTTGTAAATATCACAATATAAAACCCCAAAACTAATGTTATTTTGTATGTGATCATTCAAATCTTGCAGGTGTCGCACAACTGCAAGATTTGAACCAGCGCATGCATAATTGTATTGAAAATTATCCCTTGCCAAAACAAGACTTGGTTTTGACGTCCCTAAGAGAAAAGGCTTGAGAAAACATTGCAACAAAAGAAGAAACTGCTGATAACCAACAGTTTCTCTTTTTGTCTCAATATTTTCTGTGCCATATTTTACACAAATCCTATCTTTAGTAACATATATTTTGTCTTTTGTGGCAGTTTTTTACGTTTGGGAAAGGGTTATGGGAGCTTTATCCTTTATTTACATTGGTAAAAATTTGAAACAATATCGTGATTGACTATATGCTGGTTATGTTTTGTTTTGCATGATAAACTGTGATATTTACATGTATATCTATTATCAGGATTCGTTTGATAAAGTATAATAATAAATTATGTACAGGAAATAGTCACCTTATGTTTTCATTCTGTCTGACTAAAAACAATTCAAAACAACGAAGCTGTAAACTGTTCCAATTTGAAAGCTGCTGCTGACGATAAAATGTTGTTGATGAGATAAGGCTCATTAGCTCCACTGGCCGAAGGCCAGCAAGCTATTGTCATGGCGTTGTGTCGGTCATGCGTCCGTGCATCAGTGCGTCCGTCAGCTGTTTCTTTAAAAATCTACTCCTCTCAAACCAGCAGGCCAATTTTGACCAAACTTTGCAGGAATGTTCCTTGGGTGACCCTTTCCTTAAATTGTTCACAGACTTTTGATTGGTCCATTAATGTGGGCATTGCAGAGCAGGGCTTATCAGACTTTTGATTTGAATTTTGATTTGTTTATAGATTTGAGTGTGGCAGGGCAGGACTATTAGAATTGAACAAAACATGAAATAATTCTTTAAAAATCAACAAATGAGCCAAATTAGACCAAACTTGGCAGGAATGTTCCTAAGGTGGGTGGCCCTTTTCAAGATTTGGCAGTGCGAGGCTTACAAGAAATCATGAGATAATTCTTTTACTTTAGCCAGTGGAGCGATTCAGACCCTCTTGGGTCTCTTGTATATAATATTGTATTAAAAATAATGAAGCAAAGGGAGAAAATGCTGGTAACCAACATTTTCTCATTTTGTTTCAATGTTTTTCCAAGCCTTTTCAGCCAGTATTTTCTTCTTTTGATGTAATATTTTTCCAAGCATTTTCAATTGTTTGAATCTATAGGCATATTTGCGATTATAACTTTCTAAAAAATCGAGAGGAAGGACAAAAATTCGGTAAACTTCGTGCTCAGGTGAGTTATTGTGGTCACTTTTTGTACGGCGTCCGTCCGTCAACATTTGGGGTGTTTACACTCTAGCATCCACAAAAGTTAGGCAATCTTGATCAAACTTGGCCAAAACAAGTAAGATCATAAGTTCTCGGACAAGTTCGATTATGGGCCTGATCGGACCAGAATGTGCTGAGTTATCTGCCCTTGAATGTCAAAAAATGCAGTTTGTTTACACTCTAGCATCTACAATTATTGATCAATCAAGACAAAACTTAGACATAATATTAGAGACCATAAGATCTCGGATGAGATTGATTTTCAGTCTGATCCGATCAGAAAGTCTAGAGTTACGTGCCCTTGAACTTGACAATATTGTCATTTTCAGATGCTTTACACTCTATTAATCCAAGGGAAGTAACTATTGACACTACTTTTCTTTAGTAGTGTCAAGTGTTACTTCCCTTAGATTACAATTAACTATAAATCAAGACAAAACTTGGAAAAAATGTTGGGGAGCATCTACGATGAGTTTGATTTTCAGTCTGATCTGATCAGAAATTCGAGAGTTATGCGCCCTTGAATTTGACAAAATTGCCGTTTTCGGCTGTTATCGACCTTGTTTACACTCTAGAATCTACAATTATTTAATCAATCAAGATAAAACTTGGACACAATGTTGGGTAGAATAAGATCTCAGATGAGTTCGATTTTCAGTCAGGTCTGACCAGAAAGATGAGAGTTATGCGCCCCTGAATTGGGCAAAATTGCCATTTTTGGCTGTTTTTGACATTGTTTACACTCTAGAATCTACAATTGATAATAAATCAAGACAAAACTTGGACAAAATGTTGGGGAGCATAAGATCTGGGATGAGTTTGATTTTCAGTCTGATCTGATCAGAAAGTCGAGAGTTATGTGCCCTTGAATTTGACAAAATTTCCGTTTTCGGCTCTTTTCGACCTTGTTTACTCTCCAGAATCTACAATTATAAATCAATCAAAATAAAACTTAGACTTAATGTTGGCGAGCATAAGATCATGGATGAGTATGATTTTCAGTCTGATGTGATCAGAAAGTCGAGAGCTAAGTGCCCTCGAATTTGATAAAATTGCCGTTTTTGACTGTTTTCAACCTTGTTTACACTCTAGAATCTACAATTATTGACCAATCAAGACAAATCTTGGACACAATGTTGGAGACCGTAAGATCTCAGATGAGTTTGATTTTCAGTCTGATTTGACCAGAAAGACGAGAGTTATGTGCCCTTGAATTTGATAAAATTGCCATTTTTGGCTGTTTTCGACCTTGTTTACACTCTAGAATCTACAATTATTTAAAAAAAAAATGTTGGGCACCATAAGAGCTTGGATGAGTTCGATTTTCACAACGTTATTGACCATTAGTTCATATTCAGTCTTAAAGTCATGAATATCAATTGAATTGAACATAAGTGTTGCTCATATCATTTTGGTTCAGGTGAGCGATATAGGACCGTCATGGTCCTCTTGTCAATATTTTCAAGCCATTTACATTGAGCTCTTTGAAACGATGCCGGCTTCAATAATGCTGACTTCAATGATACTGACTACAATGATGCTGGCTTTAATGACGCTGGCTTCAATGATACTGGCTTCAATGACGCTTGCTTCAATGATGCTGGCTTCAATGACGCTGGCTACAATGATGCTGGCTTCAATGACGCTGGCTTCAATAATACTGACTTCAATGACGCTGGCTTCAATGATGCTGGCTTCAATGATGCTGGCTTCAATGATGCTGGCTTCAATGCCGCTGACTTCAATGATGCTGGCTTCAATGACGCTGACTTCAATGATGCTGGCTTCAATGACGCTGGCTTCAATGATACTGACTTCAATGATGCTGGCTTCAGTGATGCTGACTTCCATGATACTGGCTTCAATGATGCTGACTTCAATGATACTGGCTTCAATGACGCTGGCTACAATGATGCTGGCTACAATGATGCTGGCTACAATGATGCTGACTACAATGATGCTGGCTACAATGATGCTGGCTTCAATGATGCTGGCTTCAATGATGCTGGCTTCAATGATACTGGCTTCAATGATGCTGACTTCAATGATGCTGGCTTCAATGATACTGGCTTCAATGATGCTGACTTCAATGATGCTGTCTTCAATGATACTGGCTTCAATGATACTGACTTCAATGATACTGGCTTCAATGATACTGACTTCAATGATGCTGGCTTCAATGATGCTAGGTTCAATGATGTTTACTTCAATGATGCTGGCTTCAATGATGCTAGGTTCAATGTTTACTTCAATGATGCTGGCTTCAATGATGCTGGCTTCAATGATACTGGCTTCAATGATGCTGACTTCAATGATGCTGGCTTCAATGATACTGGTTTCAATGATACTGGCTTCAATGATACAGGCTTCAATGATGCTGGCTTCAATGACGCTGGCTTTAATGATTCTGGCTTCAATGATACTGGCTTCAATGATACATGCGTCAATGATACTGGCTTCAATGATACTGACTTCAATGATGCTAGCTTCACTGATGCTAGCTTCAATGAAACTGGCTTCAATGATACTGGCTTCAATGATACTGGCTTTAATGACACTGGCTTCAATGATACTGACTTCAATGATGCTGGCTTCAATGATGCTGGCTTCAATGATGCTGTCTTCAATGATACTGGCTTCAATGATACTGACTTCAATGATACTGGCTTCAATGATACTGACTTCAATGATGCTGGCTTCAATGATGCTAGGTTCAATGATGTTTACTTCAATGATGCTGGCTTCAATGATGCTGGCTTCAATGATACTGGCTTCAATGATTCTGGCTTCAATGATACTGGCTTCAATGATACATGCGTCAATGATACTGGCTTCAATGATACTGACTTCAATGATGCTAGCTTCACTGATGCTAGCTTCAATGATACTGGCTTCAATGATACTGGCTTCAATGATACTGGCTTTAATGACGCTGGCTTCAATGATACTGACTTCAATGATGCTGGCTTAAATGATGCTGGCTTCAATGATACTGGCTTCAATGATGCTGGCTTCAATGATGCTAGATTCAATTATACTGGCTTCAATGATACAGGCATCAATGATGCTGGCTTCAATGATGCTGTCTTCAATGATACTGGCTTCAATGATACTGACTTCAATGATACTGGCTTCAATGATGCTAGATTCAATGATGCTTACTTCAATGATGCTGGCTTCAATGACACTGACTTCAATGATGCTGGCTTCAATGATACTGGCTTCAATGATACATGCGTCAATGATACTGGCTTCAATGACACTGACTTCAATGATGCTGGCTTCAATGATACATGCGTCAATGATACATGCGTCAATGATACTGGCTTCACTGATGCTAGCTTCACTGATGCTAGCTTCAATGAAATTGGCTTCAATGATACTGGCTTCAATGGTACTGGCTTTAATGACGCTGGCTTCAATGATGCTGGCTTCAATGATACTGGCTTCAATGATACTGACTACAATGATACTGGCTTCAATGATACTGGCTTCAATGATACTGGCTTAAATGATACTGGCTTCAATGATACTGGCTTCAATGATACTGGCTTCAATGATACTGGCTTCAATGATGCTGACTTCAATGATACTGACTTCAATGATACTGGCTTCAATGATACTGGCTTCAATGATACTGACTTCAATGATGCTGGCTTCAATGATGCTTACTTCAATGATACTGGCTTCAATGATACTGGCTTAAATGATACTGGCTTCAATGATACTGGCTTCAATGATACTGGCTACAATGATACTGGCGTCAATGATGCTGACTTCAATAATGCTGACTACAATGATACTGTCTACAAAAATACTGGCTTTAATGATGCTGGCTTCAATGATGCTGACTTCAATGATGCTGGCTTCAATCATGCTGGCTTCAATAATGCTGGTTTCAATGACGCTGGCTTCAATGACCATGACTTCAATGATGCTGGCTTCAATGATGCTGGCTTCAATGATGCTGACTTAAATGATGCTGGCTTCAATGATGCTGTCTTAAATAATGCTAGATTCTATGGTGCAGACTTCAATGATGCTGGCTTCAATGACGCTGGCTTCAATGATGCTGACTTCAATGATGATGGCTTCAATGGTGCTGGCTTCAACGATGCTGACTTCAATGATGCTGGCTTCAATGATGCTGGCTTCAATAATGCTGACTTCAATGACGCTGGCTTCAATGATGCTGACTTCAATGATGATGGCTTCAATGGTGCTGGCTTCAATGATGCTGGCTTCAATGATGCTGACTTCAATGATGCTGGCTTCAATGATGCTGACTTTAATGATGCTGGCTTCAATGATGCTGGCTTCAATGATGCTGACTTCAATGAGGCTGGCTTCAATGATGCTGACTTCAATGGTGCTGGCTTCAATGGTGCTGGCTACAATGATGCTGGCTTTAATGATGCTGGCTTCAATGATGCTGACTTCAATGATGCTGGCTTCAATGATGCTGGCTTCAATGATGCTGGCTTCAATGATGCTGGCTTCAATGATGCTGACTTCAATGATGCTGACTTTAATGATGCTGGCTTCAATGATGCTGACTTCAATGGTGCTGGCTTCAATGGTGCTGGCTACAATGATGCTGGCTTTAATGATGCTGGCTTCAATGATGCTGACTTCAATGATGCTGACTTCAATGATGCTGGCTTCAATGATGCTGGCTTCAATGATGCTGGCTTCAATGATGCTGACTTCAATGATGCTGGTTTCAATGATGCTGGCTTCAATGATGCTGACTTCAATGATGCTGACTTCAATGATGCTGGCTTCAATGATGCTGGCTTCAATGATGTTGACTTCAATGATGCTGTTTTCAATGATGCTGGCTTCAATGATGCTGACTTCAATGATGCTGGCTTCAATGGTGCTGGCTTCAATGATGCTGGGTTCAATAGTGCTGGCTTCAATGGTGCTGGCTATAATGATGCTGGCTTTAATGATGCTGGCTTCAATTATGCTGGCTTAAATGGTGCTGGCTTCAATGATGCTGACTTCAATGATGCTGGCTTCAATGATGCAGGCTACAATGATGCTGGCTTCAATGATGCTGACTTCAATGGTGTTGGCTACAATGATGCTGGCTTTAATGATGCTGGCTTCAATGATGCTGGCTTCAATGATGCTGACTTCAATGATGCTGGTTTCAATGGTGCTGACTTCAATGATGCTGACTTCAATGGTGTTGGCTACAATGATGCTGGCTTTAATGATGCTGACTTCAATGATGCTGGCTTTAATGATGCTGACTTCAATGATGCTGGCTTCAATGATGCTGGCTTCAATGGTGCTGGCTTCAATGATGCTGGGTTCAATGATGCTGGGTTCAATAGTGCTGGCTTCAATAGTGCTGGCTTCAATGATGCTGGCTTCAATGATGCTGACTTCAATGATGCTGGCTTCAATGGTGCTGACTTCAATGATGCTGACTTCAATGGTGTTGGCTACAATGGTGCTGGCTATAATGATGCTGGCTTCAATGATGCTGGCTTTAATGATGCTGACTTCAATGATGCTGGCTTCAATGGTGCTGGCTATAATGATGCTGGCTACAATGATACTGGCTTCAGTGATGCTGGCTTCAATGGTGCTGGCTTCAACGATGCTGACTTCAATGACGCTGGCTTCAATGATGCTGACTTCAATGATGCTGGGTTCAATAGTGCTGGCTTCAATGATGCTGGCTTCAATGATGCTGACTTCAATGATGCTGGCTTCAATGATGCTGACTTTAATGATGCTGGCTTCAATGATGCTGGCTTCAATGATGCTGACTTCAATGATGCTGACTTTAATGATGCTGGCTTCAATGATGCTGACTTCAATGGTGCTGGCTTCAATGGTGCTGGCTACAATGATGCTGGCTTTAATGATGCTGGCTTCAATGATGCTGACTTCAATGATGCTGACTTCAATGATGCTGGCTTCAATGATGCTGGCTTCAATGATGCTGACTTCAATGATGCTGGTTTCAATGATGCTGGCTTCAATGATGTTGACTTCAATGATGCTGACTTCAATGATGCTGGCTTCAATGATGCTGGCTTCAATGATGTTGACTTCAATGATGCTGTTTTCAATGATGCTGGCTTCAATGATGCTGACTTCAATGATGCTGGCTTCAATGGTGCTGGCTTCAATGATGCTGGGTTCAATAGTTCTGGCTTCAATGGTGCTGGCTATAATGATGCTGGCTTTAATGATGCTGGCTTCAATGATGCTAGCTTCATTGATGCTGACTTCATTGATACTGGCGTCAATGATACTGGCTTCAATGATGCTGGCTACAATGATACTGGCTTTAATAATGCTGGCTTCAATGATGCTGACTTCAATGATGCTGACTTCGATGCTGACTTCAATGTCCTGACTTCAATTATGCTAGCTTCAATGTCCTGGTTACAATGGTACTGGCTTCAATGATGCAAGTATTAGTGAAGAAAGTATCATCGAAGCTACGGTTTTGGAAATCAGTGTCATTTAAGCTAGTATCAGTGAAGCTAGCATCATTGAAGCTAGTATCAACGAAGCTAGTATCATTGGTTCTTGTTACGTTGAAGCTAGAGTTATTGAATCCAGGATCATTGTTCAAAGCTAGTAACATTGAACCTAGTAGTATTGAATCCAGTATCATTGTTCAAAGCTTGTAACATTGAAACTATCATTATTGAATCCAGTGTCATTGTTCAAAGCATGTAAAATTGAAGCTAGTATTATTGAATCCAGTGTCATTGTTCAAAGCTTGTAACATTGAAAATAGTATTTTTGAATCCAGTATCATTGTTCAAAGCTTGTAACTTTGAAACTATATTTAATCTAGTATCATTGCTCAAAGCTAGAGTTATTGAATCCAGTATCTTTGTTCAAAGCCTGAACCTAACATTGAAACTAGTATTATTGAATCAAGTATCATTGTTCAAAGTTTGTAACATTGAAACTACATGTATATTTAATTCAGTATCATTGTTCAAAGATTGTAACATTGAAACTAGTATTATTGAACCCAGTATGATTGAAGCTTGTAACATTGAAGCCAGCATCATTGAAGATAGTAGCATTATAGCCTCCCAAAGGAAGCAGAGTATGCGTCATCGGAAATGCCAACAGGAATCGCATTTATAGTCTTGAAGAAATTTTGTGAATTCCAATATCTTGGTTTTGCCAATTTGGGGATTGTTAGGGACGTTATGTACAGTGGATAACAAATTCGTATTCATTTCATGAGTATTTATTATAAAAGAGTTTGAAAATACAAAAAAAATGTTGTTTGTGATACAAATATTTTCAAATGAGAAATTACTTGATTTCTTTGAAATCTGGATTTCAATAACAGGTTGGCCATTAGTCCGTTTAACCCTTTCCCAAACAAGACCTGGTTTTGACGTCCCTGATAAAGTAGGATTGGGAAAACATTGAGGCAAAAGAAGAAAATGCTGATAATCAGCATTTTCTCCTTTCGCCTCAACATTTTTTTACCCTAATATTGACAAATTTGATAACAATATAGACTTATTTTGTCATCTAAAGCCTCTTTTGAATTGGGCAACCCTATACTGTTTTGGAAAGGGTTAAACTTAAATTGCTTTCCGAAATACTTGAATCAAGGCAACACAAACTAACCCTTTCCCAAACAATTAAATTCAAGCCTAGTTCATGTTTTTGTAACCGATGATTCCCAAACTGTCACCGTAAGGGTAGTTAAAATTCAGGTCTTCTTTGAAAAAGGTTTAATCGATATGACGTGTTAAATCCTATTTCGTCGAGTAAACAACATAGTTACGTTCTCATAACCTTCTTTATCAGAGGTGCGTTCTAAAGAGCGAGATTTCTTGAGATATCTTGAGATTTCTTAAGATGTTTTAGGATAAAGCGTTCTTCTGAGCAAGATTTTTAAGACGATCACTGGGAGCCGCAATTGCACCATACTTCTTTCGGAACATCTCGGTAAATTCGACCGAGTTGTTCCGAATGCTTAATAAATCATAAACCGCGGAGTTCCGAATGCTCCGTACTTCATACAAATGACGTCATGATGACGTCATTTGTATGAAGTATCGAACATTCGGAACACCTGGCTTATAATCCCGGTCTTGTAAACGCTGTATCAAAAACATCTTAAGAAATCTTAAAAAATCTCGCTCTAAAGAACGCGCCTCTGAGCTGCAGGTTAGAGGAGTAATGGCTTTCCAAAAAACGAAACATATTTCATAGTTCACAAAACATTTGTTCCTCAACACGATTGAAAATACCTACAAAATAAGGGGTTGACTTGAAATAACGGATTAAGTAATACTATCTGTTGCTCTGTTAAGATCTGCAATAATAATCATTTACTTTGATAACCGGATTTCGTTGCAAATCTTAAATTGACTGTGTTAGCTCTTCTTCTTTCCCAAACAAATTCAAGTTTTGACGAATCTTTAAGACTATATGCTAGAAAACTTTGGCGGAAAAGAATATCATACTGATAAACAGTCCTAGTCATTTTTATCGTGGATTTCTCTGTTGTTACTTGTTGATTCACTAATGTCGATAACCTTTGTTTTAACTTCTGCGATACCTTTGGATTGGGACCACTCTTAAACTTTGCTGTTCGAGGAGACGTTGTAGAATAGCTACCCGAATCTTTCAAATGTAAACTAACTGAATAAATATTACAATCAAAATAACACATAACGAAAACGTTGTTCGATTCATGGCGGAACATAATTCTGAATATCTGTCGCATTCCTCTACATATCTCCAGTTACCACATCTGGGAAAGTTACGCGGTGTTTGCGTCATCTCGTGCGGTTCTCCCACCTGTAGGACCAGTGACATACCCATGGCCAGGTGAAAATCCACGTGACAGTGGAAAAACCAAAATCCTGAAATGATTAAACGTAAGTCGATCCGTCCTTACAAAATCTTCAAAATGTCATTACGAGTTCCGAAGGCTATACTTGAAGTTTGATTTAATTTTCTATCAAAAGTAGGCCTATCCTCAAAATTCAATAAGAAGAAGTGCCAAAACAAGCCTACATAAAATTACGATAATTGAGTAAATACTTTTGATATCATTGTCCCCGGTTTTTATTCCCCCCCCCCACGTGTTGCCGGTCGGATGACTATAGATTTGCTCGATTCTGTCCGTCTGACACACTCTTGTCCGGACCATATCTCCTAAACCAAAAGTAAGTTATCAACTTCAAACTTTGTACTCGTATAGAACATAATGTGCAAAAGTATCATCTACAATAACCGTTACTCTGCTATATACCCTATAACTCATCGGCTATAAATGTAGACTTGTATACAAACACTTTACTTCTTGTTGTTGTTAAATGGCTCAACACAAACACTTCCTCTTTTGGGAATAAAAGAATTAGGACATTAATTCGCTCGTATAGCTCACGATAAATGGTTTGGTAAATGTTAACACTATGTATTTGTAATTTAGTGTTTGTATACAAGTCTACAGTTATACCCGATAGACTATACCTACTTTTTGTTATCGTTCTATTTGTTGTTAGTAACCATAATCATAAGTGCTAAGACTGTTTTTTAAGCAATCGGTGGGCACTTCTGTATTGCATCAGAATACGACATGCTCTTGCTTTTTACATGTCCAAAGGGTCTAATTATGTTATAGCCATGAAGGTCTGTGTGTCCGTCCGTCCGCCTCTCTGTGTGTCTGTCCGTCCGTAAGAAATTACTTATGTGCTCAACTCTTCCTACAGTTTGAATCGGAATTTGATCAAACTTGTCACAATAAAATTCCACGGTGTCTAGTTGTGCACACCACTTATGGAATGCAGAAAACTCTTTTCGTTCTTGAATCATGTGCCCTCAAATTAAAAAAATAGCCATGTTCTTGTGTGCGCAACTCCTTCTACAGTTTCAACAGGAATTTGATCAAACTTGACACAACGAGCCTGCATGGTGTCTAGATGCGCATACCAGTCACATAGATATATACATGCTTAATGGCATTATCACTGGTGGTGAACTCGACCAAAGCGAGGGACGTTTTTCGCGATCAATGTATTCCGTCGGTGTTGTTATAAGATATCGTAACTACGGCTTTATCGAAGCCGTAGTTACGAGATTTTATAACAACACCGACAGTTTGTCAATACAAAACGGTAAACCCGGTCTGTTTTTAGAACAAGTTCATTGTCATTAGAAAAATAATCTTTAAACTCCCATTTAAATGCAAAATATCTATACCTTTTTGTAGCGAAAATTGTTTTAGTTCACCACCAGTGAACCATTATTCTTCAACGCCTGTGTGTGACAGGGTTTACATACCCGGATTATCTGCCTTGAATCTCACAATAGCGTATCCACCATCAGGTACCATAACTGTATCCTTTTTAATGGGATTCTGTAAGTTCCTTTTTAGCTGACCTCGACGATCCTTCAGCTCAACTTCATCACGAGTAATAGTGGTGTTCAACTGTAAATGGCAACAATAATAGTTCTGCAAATACTGGTAAATTATTTGTTGTATTGTATGAATTTCGTATGAAAATCAACAGAGGATAACTAAAACACTTCGGAAATGTGTAGGTAAAATTTAATGATTTTATAATGATCGACCAAGATAGCGTTATAATTATGGTCCCACAAACGTTTTGGCAAACCATTGTAGTAACGACGGAATTATTGAATTGGGAGGATGGTGGGACAGAGCATCAAATAAGAGGGCATGGAACCATTCTAAATTCGTATTTTTTTCTAAATTTAAATCCAAAACCGTATGGGTAGATCTACTAATTTGAATAATATAAGTGAAACGATTCCAATGAATACTCACAAGACAGGGTTTAATGAACTTTTGATAAAATATTGCAATTTGAAAACCCCATTATCCCTCTTATGTGTAGCTCTGGTAGGATACCTACCTTTTGTAAGCCCAGCACATGAAAGCTGTGTCCGTGTAGATGCATGGGATGATAACCTAGTCCATTCTTCCCCTCTAATATCATCACCAACTCAACCACGTCATTCAAGGACACTTTTAGTCGGTGTAAACAACGACAAAACTCAACACGACAGTCCTTCTTTAATGATGTCTCGTTACAGAAAATATCCTAGAATATAGATCAACGAATAAAATGTGACTGATCAAAAAGGAAAAGAAAATCAACAATAAAAAGTACTCATCACATCAATAAACGTGCAAATTGAAAAAAAAGTGTGATAGAATCCTTTTACGTTTTAAGACATTTGATTTTCAATATTTGTATGTGAACCTAGAAATAAATCTTTAGCCGCGTGCGATTTAGGCCAGAAGTTGTCTTCTGGAAGAAGAAGAGGTAGTCTGGTTCCCGCCTCTGATACACTACGAACTATTTTTTCTACTACGTAGTGTATCAGGGCCGGGAACCACACTCTTCTGGAAGAGCTCTACTGGCCTAAATCGCACACGGCTTTTGGGAACCACATACGTATGTGCTCTTCAAGAGACACGTATTTTAATATTTCAAGGTGGAAAAAACAAGAGGACCCTGAGGGCCCTAAATCGCTCACCTGAGTAATGTTTTAATAATGCCAAATAACTTTGCATATGTTACGCATTGTGGTCCCAGAGAAGAATTTGGCCATGTATACGTAGTTTAGGAGGAGATGTCGTTTACAAAAATTGATGAGTTTTATGACATTTCCCATTTTCTGATGCCACAGCAACCAGAGTTTTTCATTGATTTCAATTCTTTTAGCAATTCTTATAAGGGACTACCCAAGGAACATTTCTGCCATATTTGGTTGATTTTAACCCAGAAGTTAAGGAGGAGATGTCGTTTAAAGAAGTTGTTAAGTTTTTGTGAAATTTACCATTTTCCGATGCCACGGCAACCAGAAATTTTCATGGATTTCAATTCTTTTAGCAATATTTATTAGGGACCAACCAAGGAACATTTCTGCCAAGTTTGGTTGATTTTAACCCAGAAGTTAAGGAGGAGATGTCGTTTAAAGAAATAGTTGAATTTTTGTGAAATTCCCCATTTTCCGATGCCACGGCAACCAGAGTTTTTCATGGATTTCAATTTTTTTTAGCAATTTTCATAAGGGACCACCCAAGGAACATTTCTGCCAAGTTTGGTTGATTTTAACCCAGAAGTTAAGGAGGAGATGTCATTTAAAGAAATAGTTGAATTTTTGTGAAATTCCCCATTTTCCGATGCCACGGCAACCAGAGTTTTTCATGGATTTCAATTATTTTAGCAATTTTAATAAGGTAATACCCAAGGTACATTTCTGCCAAGTTTGGTTGATTTTGACCCAGAAGTTAAGGAGGAGATGTCGTTTAAAGAAATTGTTGAGCTTTTGTGAAATTTCCCATTTTCCGATGCCATGACAACCAGAGGTTTTCATGGATTTCAATTCTTTTAGCAATTCTTATAAGGGACCACCCAAGGAACATTTCTGCCAAGTTTGGTTGATTTTAACCCAGTAGTTTAGGAGGAGATGTCGTTCAAAGAAATTGTTGAGCTTTTGTGAAATTTCCCATTTTCTGATGCCACAGCAACCAGAGTTTTTCATGGATTTCTGTTCTTTTAGCAATTTTTATAAGGGACCACCCAAGGAACATTTCTGCCAAGTTTGGTTGATTTTGACCCAGAAGTTAAGGAGGAGATGTCGTTCAAAGAAATTGTTGAGCTTTTGTGAAATTTCCCATTTTCTGATGCCACAGCAACCAGAGTTTTTCATGGATTTCTGTTCTTTTAGCAATTTTTATAAAGGACCACCCAAGGAACATTTCTGCCAAGTTTGGTTGATTTTAACCCAGTAGTTTAGGAGGAGATGTCGTTTAAAGAAATTGTTGAGCTTTTGTGAAATTTCCCATTTTCCGATGCCACGGCAACCAGAGTTTTTCATGGATTTCAATTATTTTAGCAATTTTTATAAAGGACCACCCAAGGAACATTTCTGCCAAGTTTGGTTGATTTTGACCCAGTAGTTTAGGAGGAGATGTCGTTTAAAGAAATTGTTGAGCTTTTGTGAAATTTCCCATTTTCCGATGCCACGGCAACCAGAGTTTTTCATGGATTTCAATTATTTTAGCAATTTTTATAAAGGATTACCCAAGGAACATTTCTGCCAAGTTTGATTGATTTTGACCCAGTAGTTTAGGAGGAGATGTCGTTTAAAGAAATTGTTGACGCCGTGACGGACAGACGGACAGACGGACAGACGGACGCCGGACATTGATAGATCACAATACCTCACCTTGAGCACTTCGTGCTCAGGTGAGCTAAAAACAGATCGCTTAAACAGCTAAATAGGACCTATTCTATAAATTGCAAAAAAGGGAAGGTATTTGATTTTTATTTGGAAAAGTATATCTAAGGCAAACTGTATATAACTGCACAAAGTCGTCAAATACACACATAAGATTATGTATTTTTTTCTAGCACTTATTTAGTTATATGTAATGTCTATAAATTTAGACTAGCATTAAATGTCTTCATCTGAGAGAGGTTAAAATAAAACAAACCTACATATATAGGCTAATAACTAACCTCTGGTATTTCTCCTATCTGTGAGATCAGTGGCGACCAGGGCATGGTGTTGGTTATATGGTTAATTTGTAACGCATACAGGTGACTGTCCCTGCTCTGTGGACTCGCAAAGTCACGGAGTGGATAATATTCTGGGTGCAGGGAGATGTCATTCTCCACATTGTTGAAGTCCATGGTTAGATAGAACTTCTTCACGTTTTGTGACGTCATGATGGCGTCTGTTGGGTGGTCTGACGTCATGTCACCAACTGTTTTATATTCATCTGTGAAGTGGAACGGGTTGCCTGTCTAGAAATAAAAGAAGTAATTTACAGTAATGTGTGCACCAATAAGTGTATCATTATCACTACGGTAATTTATTATAAATGCTTTATTTTACAGTAATTTGTGCAGCAATATAACCAAGCTCATTTCCGGTTGATATCACAATGAAAATATCCGATAGTACTCATGACATTTGACAAAATATGAGACGATTTTATAAAAGCACATTGATTGACACTTCGAGGCGTGTTTGCCTTTTACCTTCCATTTTATTCAAATATTTTCAAGTCTACACTTAAACGAAACATTTCATTGGTCAGTCAATATTTTAAGTGATAGAATGCAAATTGTACAGAAAGATGCATCAACAAATGCGAAAATAGTATCAGCAAATCGCTGCTTTTCAACAAAAACCTCGTAACCGCAGCTTATTACAAGCTGCAGTTACGAAGTTTTTGTGAAAAAGCAACGATATAGATTTCAAAGCTATACCGTAATACATACCACGCCTTGTCTATCTCCATCCTGATACGTCTGTCCCGTATGTGGCTCCATATCCATGGCTCCGTGATATCTCAATATGGCGGTCTATAATACCTTCATCCTGTCATATAATTTACATTCTCACAGTGTTTATTTTATAACATGTCTAGTGATACTTACGAGCCCTTGTCTATCTCCATCCTGATATGTCTGTCCCGTGTGTGGCTCCATATCCATGGCTCCGTGATATCTCAATATGGCGGTCTGAGATACCTTCTTCCGGGTACAACCTCCCAGAGCTATCACGTGGATCCAGTAGTTACCCATAGCTTGATTCGCACTCAATACGAAGTCGTATCTATAGAAACAAATGATATAGTTTGGAAATGGACAAGTGAGATACCATGCTTTACGTGTATTTTTCAGCAAATAACATGTCACGAATTCGATTTTGCACTTAATTATTATCACTCTGGCTAGGTCATGCTCTCGACGAACACTTTTATCACCCGAATGCATCAAATCTGCCACACAGCGGGATATATGTAAAATCGCTGCTATGTTTATTAACTATTCTGGTTTTGAATATTCAATAAAGTTGCTTTCTAATATAACAATAAAGTACCTTTCTCCAGC
This sequence comes from Fragum sueziense, assembly GCA_963680895.1. Classification (NCBI taxonomy): domain Eukaryota; kingdom Metazoa; phylum Mollusca; class Bivalvia; order Cardiida; family Cardiidae; genus Fragum; species Fragum sueziense. Next base: position 7,574,605 of record OY804599.1, on the reverse strand, counting down.
AAATATGACGAAGCTGTCCACTTCTGTTGGATTTATATCTAGACCATCACTTGCTATCAAAGTCAGCTTATGCTTCTCGACGGACACTTTTAATGGGCAGTTGACCACCCCGTTACTAATCAGCCGAAACCGGTAACGTTTACCTTGTAAAACACTATAAAAAGATGAAACATTATATTGCAGTTGTTTTATTATTTTGTTGATATATGTGAATACACACATAGACAAAACTCTATTAATCCTTATCATACCGAATTAATGAAGGATTTACGTATTCTTACAAGTTGCAAGTATAGTCTGAAAAAGATAACAGAGACTTGCATGACAAAGAATAGAAGCTATATTCTTTCTGATTGTATTTCTTTTCCTACCTAAGCTTAAGAACATTAAAGTTTGTAGTTTGCTATATTATCCATTCAATCTGGAGGGTAAACAGTCATGCTTGGTTCTTTTCAGAAATTCCCCCTTTTCTATTATTTTAAAGCTACCATTTCCCAGATTTTGGACCAAAATTTGTCAAAAACAAACGAAATGTACACTTTTTAAGCTTTATATGACCTGATTAAATGATTACGACAAACTATTGAAGCAGCGACTCATTTTTTCGCAATTTGATACCGAATTCATGAAGCGATGTCGAAAGTAGGTCAAAAACAGTAGGACCTGCGACTTTCTTAAATGACATCACAACATACATGATGACGTCATATTGAAATTCAAGCATGAATCTCGTTTGAATCTTGGTCCGCGCTGTATACGCATGCGTGACAGTTAAAAAATAAATTCAACCGCATCTGAGACGGGGTTGAATTTTGGTTTGGATTCTCCCTAAATTCGGCTATCTCTCTTATAATTTCGGCTCAATCTCTGTCTGAATCGCATATTATTAACCATTCTGAGGTGGCCAACACAAAAGTTTTGCATTTTTTTTTCAAAAAATTTCATTTTTTGCAATTAGACCATCTGTTACCATCACCCTTTAATGGTATTTAATGTAAGTTGAATTTCAACTTAACAAGCTTAGGATTCTAACTCCACGTTGTTCCTTACGTTTGTAAGGAACAAGGTAAAGGTATAATTCTTGGCTTGTGAAGATGGGTGCATGTACACCCTAAATCATTTGACTCTACAAACAGAACAGTAACTATTGGCACCTGAAGACTGCGTGAGGAACATAAGCGATCTCGTCCCCGTGTCCTGCACCTCCCCCATGTTGTGTGGTGTTACTTGATGACGTAGTGACGTCACCCATCATGCCGTGAGAACCGTGTGATGCAACACCCCGGGATCCAAACGAAGTAGCGAATCCTGGAAAATACAACCGACATACTTTTAGTGTATGTAGACGTGCCCTCGTGTTGTGCCAGCTGATGGAAAAAGTGCTAGACGTCGACACTGATAAACTTAAAAGTAAGCGATTCTGGTGGCTGATCTAATTCTAAGTAGATCTATGCGTTATGTTTCCTTTAGCTCTATATAATAAAGCATTGGTTTTCTAAATACATTTACCATTTATGAGTAGCCTGTAAAGGCCACAGCCCCGCTGGCACCACTATGGTTGAGCTTGGAATATTTGGAAGTTTTACTGAGCAGACTAATACTGCACAATTATTGTAGGCTATGTTCTTGTACATGCGATTTCGTACTATCCTAAAAGTGATATACGGTCACAACAAAATTACTAACCATTAATGAGTATAGAACTAGCTACCCCACTGGCGCCACTATGATGGTGCATTGAGTACTTGGATGTTGTAAACTGGTCGGACCAATCCTGTACAATAATTGTGTGTTCGGGCAGGTCAAGGTCATACAGACGCATGTTATTTGTTGTGTTTGTGTCCCGGACTACTATAGCGCCATACACGCCGTCACCGCGCTGTAACCCGGAATGTGAGTGCCAGTAGTGGGTACCAGGCTCACCAACTGTAAATCTGGAAAAAAAGGTAATGATATGATACAGAAACTTGAAATTATTTGCTAAATACACCCTATTATGACACAGTGTGATTAATTTATTAAAATGTGAACGTGGTAAAATTATGTCCAATTGAGCAATAGATCTACAATATAAGGGGAAATACCACATTTCCCCTTTATCAATTAGGTACGTAAATCAAATTTTTCACCTTTCGTAAATTGTATTTCAAGAAAACATTGATATGTTGACCTGTACACGTTCCTTTGTCATCCTGAACAAAGTTTCTTTGTGTAACAACATACATTTTCATTGCAGAATCGTGAATGTAATTTGTTTTGTCCGTACCTGTATTGGAACATGGAATGTGCTGATATAGGACACTGTGTAATCATGGGTACCCCATCCATATGTGGCGATCCTTTCTGTAGAAGACCATGCCAGTGTATGGCCGTACCTTCGTAGTCATGTAGCTCGTTATATACATTCACGAGGATCGTGTCTCCTTTACATACCTTCCAAGAGAAAATTCATGCATTATGTATACACAAAGGTAACCATTATTCTTGTCGAAAAGGCTTTCGCTGTCTATTGTTTGATTACGAGACTGAAGTATAGATTGACGCCAAATTTACGCAACAAGTCTTATGAATAGACCACTGAATATCGTTAACAACATACAATTCGGTGTTGGTATCAGGCCATGATACGTATTTACATGTGACATTTACAACAACACACACTTACATGTGTTCCTAGACAACATACCAAGCATCATTCTATTGACCACCCTTATAGCTCTGAGAACTCGTACCATATCATGATACACAAAATGGTCTGCAACAATTTACCTCAATATTTGCTATTATTGCATAAAATGTATGTTTCCAGACCGTTATCAGCATTAGATAACGAGAAGAAACCGGGCCGATATCGTAAAAACCGGTCGCTATTCGAGAGATTCTCGTGCGATATCGGACCCGTTTTGCACTCACATATCCTCGATTTGACCCTTCAAAATAAATAATTGTCTCTTTTCCCGCAAAATTCTCAACGTCTTACAATAAATAAGCGACGTTCGCCTTTGGCGCCAAATTATGACGTAACGCCGTTTTACCGAAGTCACGCATAACAAAAAATTCTCGGAAGATTTATCAAAACAAAACAACGGACATTTTTTATCTCCTCTCGATTAATTTTTTCGCACATATCAAGGGGTTTGAGGTAAGTAATCATTGGAATTTTATGCTTTTTTATGCAATGATAGCGTCAATTCTCGTATTTTTCGGTCGCAGTGGCCCGCAAAATACTAAAACGATCCTCGTGCTTCGCACTTGGGCGTTAACTTATATCTTAGGCCTCTGCGAATGATAACGACCCTCAAAACGCGAATTAACCCTATATTGTAGCACGCAAACTTATTTACATTTGCAACTGCAAACACTTACATGTATACCCGGACCAGGCATCATTCTATTGACTACTTTAATGGCTCTTCTCGCACCATCCCCCGGTACACAATGTGGTCTGTAACAGTCTACCCTGGTATGCGGACAATTATAGCAGGCCCGTGACAGTGTCTGGTAATGTTCCACAGTAAAGTTGTATTCACAGAGGCGCGGACCAGATGAGGCTAGACAGTCTCGTTCACAATGGTGGTCTACATAGTCTGTAAACATATACAGTAAACATATACAAACATACTGTGGTATGCGGACAATTGTAGCAGGCCCGTGACAGTGTCTGATAGTGCTCCACAGTAAAGTTGTATTCACAGAGGCGCGGACCAGATGAGGCTAGACAGTCTCGTTCACAATGGTGGTCTACATAGTCTGTAAACATATACAGTAAACATATACAAACATACTGTGGTATGCGGACAATTGTAACAGGCTCTTGACAGTGTCTGGTAGTGTTCCACTGTAAAGTTGTATTCACAGAGACGAGGACCAGATGAGGCTAGACAGTCTCGTTCACAATGGTGGTCTACATAGTCTGTAAACATATACAGTACACATATACAAACATACTGTGGTATGCGGACAATTGTAGCAGGCCCGTGACAGTGTCTGATAGTGCTCCACAGTAAAGTTGTATTCACAGAGGCGCGGACCAGATGAGGCTAGACAGTCTCGTTCACAATGGTGGTCTACATAGTCTGTAAACATATACAGTAAACATATACAAACATACTGTGGTATGCGGACAATTGTAACAGGCCCGTGACAGTGTCTGATAGTGCTCCACAGTAAAGTTGTATTCACAGAGACGGGGACCAGATGAGGCTTGACAGTCTCGTTCACAATGGTGGTCTACATAGTCTGTAAACAAATACAATGAACATATACAAACATACTGTGGTATGCGGACAATTGTAACAGGCCCGTGACAGTGTCTGATAGTGCTCCACAGTAAAGTTGTATTCACAGAGACGGGGACCAGATGAGGCTAGACAGTCTCGTTCACAATGGTGGTCTACATAGTCTGTAAACATATACAGTAAACATATACAAACATACTGTGGTATGCGGACAATAGACCAATTTCATAATATCAGGTCCCTAATGAATTATTCATGAGGAGGCAAAAGAAGCCCTACTATCATGCCTCCAATAGTAAAAACGCATAAATCAACACGCTGTTATCTCAAGACCGGGTGATGTGACAAAGCCAATTACCATTTATAATTTTAGCTCCCTATATTGTTAGTACTTGGGAGGACTCTGAGTACCTACAACATACATTTCCGTGAAATATTCATTCTTAAAGTTAAACTGGTATATTCATATTTCTTTTGTGTTAAGCTAAAAACAATACAACAAAGGCTTAAACCCTGACCCAAACAAGACCTGTTTTTGATTTCTCTAACAGAAAAAGGTTTGGCTTAACATTGAGACAAAAGGGGAAAATACTGATAATCAGTATTTTCTTCTTTTGTCACAATATCCCCTGTGCCTTATTGTACATAAATCCGGTCTACATTGACTTCAAACTTGTTGTGTGCAACAGCTTTCATTTTGAGTAGCCTTAAGTATTTTCGTTTTGAGAAAGGATAAAGATTAGACATGAGAAGTTCAGAACTATATGCTTGAACATATGGATAATTGAATTAATATTCAATCAAATTATATGAGCCATGTTGTCATTTTACAAAGAATCATTTTGTAAAAGACTATTTAGTTTTTGTATCAATTAATTGATTATGAAAAAAACTTTTATCTTAAATGTACAAAGCATTCTCGAACTGAATTTACTAAAGTATTGTTTCATGTTTGTCCTGTAACTTTGGGGAAAAGGTGAGAAATAATAAACATTATTTAATTGGGTCTCAGATACACAAGTTGACCTCTTCACACATTAATTAATGCACTATCAAGAAAACATGATATCCTACGAAAATCTCAAGCCTTTAATATTCTGTTTTTATTATGTTTGTAACTTTGTTTTGTTGCTTATGTTGTTAATTTTTGCTAGTGATTTTCTATTTTCCTATATTTTATGTATAAAAACAGGTCTCTTGAACAAAATAGTGATACATTGTAAGTGTCTGGATAGCCTATGTCGGACCACTCTTTAGGATTGTTTATCCAACATTTCCTGTAAGTGCTGTATGAGTCCGATAATGTTTTACGAGAAGAAATGATTAATTTATCTAAGTAAACTACAAGGTCAGGTGACGTTAAATTAGAAGCATAATCTGACATTTGTAACTGGGAAAGGTTAAAACCAGTTGCCATGTTTGCATTACAAAAAAGTGGTTAATACTGATCAATTCAACTATACGATGTACTTAGTTATAGCTTATCAGTGGAATGTTTTGCCTCCCATGGGGGGAAATTATGCAAATGAGGTAAACACTGTTCTAAAAATAGTAATTTTGAAATCCGTCTATTGTAACAGGCCCGTGACAGTGTCTGATAGTGCTCCACAGTAAAGTTGTATTCACAGAGACGAGGACCAGATGAGGCTAGACAGTCTCGTTCACAATGGTGGTCCACATAGTCTGTTAACATTATACAATGAATATAAGGTATATGTAATATGTCCCTAAAGAAAAATATATTTACCGAGTCTAGAATGGTTGTAAAGCAAACCTCCTGATGTGTTTTCTTAGATGTTATGTTGTTTTCCAAGTTATCATATTGCAATGTACTCGCTTTTCGTAAAATGTGGAGGGACTTTCTCTTATTTTCTTATTTTTCTATTCTGTTAAAATTACATTTCTTATCAAATATTATATTATAGACTATCGTTTTTTTAAGTGCGAGAGATTTTGCTTTTCGAAATTTGTCATTTTGAAGATATTAAAGAATTTCAAAGGAAAGAACCAAAACAATATTGCATTGACGCTTACCTAGTTTTTCTGGCAGCTCCCACAGTATAACTGCTTCAACAATTGTACCATAACACAGAGTTAGGGCTATCACCGGTAACATAATCCTGAAAATTGTGATAAGTCGCAAACTGATTAAAATCCGATGTTATCTTTGTTTATCTCTATCAACATCTGAGAGAGGTCGATTAGACTGTGAGGTCATCTCTTGTGACCTTTCTTCGAACCAATCAAATTTCGGCTTTAGGAATTCTGAGAGCGATTTGAGTCGCTGTCCCGTATGAACAGGGGGCTGGGGGGGGGGGGGGCTTAGCCCGTCACCCCAAAGTTGGCCAAAAATGCTGAATTTTCTTTCTTTAACACTGAAAATTTAGGCAAAATCCAATTTAGCCCCCCCCCAAATATTCAGTCACAGGGGCCAATATGAAATTGCTTCTTACGGGCCTGAGTCAGGCGCACTACACTTCAATCACTAACAATAACACAATTACGTTTCTAAAATAAGTTTTGGTTAGTTCGCCTAAAATAGATAAATGAAATATATAAAAAATGATTGTCCAGTGTGACTGAAGATGGTCTCCAAGCGGTGACTGTCAGATGTTACTGTATGTAAGAAGAAACATCTTGGATTGGCTAGTTTGGATCAATCGTGTCATTGCTGTCTCTATCAGAAACCGAACATTTAATTTGTCCTAAATGATATAATAAAAACGTCTGACTGCCTTATGTCTAAAAAATGGAACTTTTGCCCTACGTGCGCGTAAAGCAGATGGATTTGCCGGTGTAACGTAGTAAAGTGACCCCCATAGAATGCTGACCCCCCCGGTCACTTTACTATATAGAATACTGACCCATTTCTATAAAATACTGACTCCATGTAAAATAACGACCCCACTGATTTCATCTGTAAAAAACTGACCCCTACCTAGTTTTAACATACACCACATGTTTACATATCGTTTCAAATCACATCCGTGTTTATTATGCTCCTCGAAAAAAGTTTCGGGGAGCATTTAGTCGCCATGCTATCCTTCCGTTCGTTCGTCCGTCCTTCCGTCCGTCTGTCTGTCCGTCCGCTAATATACAATCAGATGTCATCAACCTTTAGGCCACATTCAATGAAACTTCACATGTGTAATCCCTGAATACCTTTTGAGTCTGTGTTCTCGTGTGTGTGTGTGTGTGTGTGTGTGTGTGTGTGTGTGTGTGTGTGTGTGTGTGTGTGTGTGTGTGTGTGTGTGTGTGTGTGTGTGTGTGTGTGTGTGTGTGTGTGTGTGTGTGTGTGTGTGTGTGTGTGTGTGTGTGTGTGTGTGTGTGTGTGTGTGTGTGTGTGTGTGTGTGTGTGTGTGTGTGTGTGTGTGTGTGTGTGTGTGTGTGTGTGTGTGTGTGTGTGTGTGTGTGTGTGTGTGTGTGTGTGTGTGTGTGTGTGTGTGTGTGTGTGTGTGTGTGTGTGTGTGTGTGTGTGTGTGTGTGTGTGTGTGTGTGTGTGTGTGTGTGTGTGTGTGTGTGTGTGTGTGTGTGTGTGTGTGTGTGTGTGTGTGTGTGTGTGTGTGTGTGTGTGTGTGTGTGTGTGTGTGTGTGTGTGTGTGTGTGTGTGTGTGTGTGTGTGTGTGTGTGTGTGTGTGTGTGTGTGTGTGTGTGTGTGTGTGTGTGTGTGTGTGTGTGTGTGTGTGTGTGTGTGTGTGTGTGTGTGTGTGTGTGTGTGTGTGTGTGTGTGTGTGTGTGTGTGTGTGTGTGTGTGTGTGTGTGTGTGTGTGTGTGTGTGTGTGTGTGTGTGTGTGTGTGTGTGTGTGTGTGTGTGTGTGTGTGTGTGTGTGTGTGTGTGTGTGTGTGTGTGTGTGTGTGTGTGTGTGTGTGTGTGTGTGTGTGTGTGTGTGTGTGTGTGTGTGTGTGTGTGTGTGTGTGTGTGTGTGTGTGTGTGTGTGTGTGTGTGTGTGTGTGTGTGTGTGTGTGTGTGTGTGTGTGTGTGTGTGTGTGTGTGTGTGTGTGTGTGTGTGTGTGTGTGTGTGTGTGTGTGTGTGTGTGTGTGTGTGTGTGTGTGTGTGTGTGTGTGTGTTTTCAAATTGAGGCTGCGTCACAGAAAAATGGGCCTTATTGTAGAAATTAGTGTTTCTCTAATTTCTCTTCATTCAATGAACATAATTTAATGAAATTTTGTTCCTCAGTGATGAATGAGATGTTCTGTATCTTAAATATAATTAAAAATTTATGTACAATAATCCTGTCATGTGAAAAGGGGACTAAATGTATAATAACATTGCGTCTAGATCTTTAAGTCTGCCCGAAGCAAAAATTCCACAACTCTTGCACCAAATTGGACGAAACTTCAATATGAACTTCGTGAAATTCTGTCAAGAACTTTCTGTCTCTGTTTCTCAATTTGATGCTGTGTTATAGGAAAAGGGGCCTAATTGCAGAAGTTTTTTCTCATATTTCTAGATAGAATTTCATGAAATTCTATATTCGATTATTTTTTTTCATATCTTACATCTTTATTTTCCAATTGCGACAGCTGCTTCACGCCTTTTTAGTCTGACCTATTTCTCTAAATTAAGTTTTATGGACTTCCCATTACGTCCCCTTTAGCGTGACGGGTTACTTATACCTTCCCATGACAAACACATGGTTCTACACTGAAATGTGACATCATCGTGACCTAGTTTTCGGATTAAATCGCTTCGCCAATCGTTGAAGCGATTATTTGATTAGTCAGAAAAAGGGTCACAGAAGATGACCCCTGCTGGTGCCTGATTTACTGTCAAGTCAACACAGGATTTTAATCAGATTGAGAAGCCACTCTTATATGCAACCGCCAGGTAGGAAAGTGCGTATGGCAGACACACATACATAACTCTGGTAGGCTTCGAACTCACAATGCTGAGGGACAAGTGATTTTCAGTCAGAAACCTTTTAAAGCCATTTACCCTTTCTACACAAATATACATCGGTAGTAGTTCGATCCATGAACATACTGTACTCCTACTGTGCATACGATTAAGAACCAATACAGCTGCTCCGAGACCGAATAGCTTAGTTGGTAAAGTCGCGGGGTCTGTCAATCAAGGGGTCGTGAGTTCGAACCTCGCTCGGCATGTACACGGTGGGGATTGTGCGTGATGAAATTTGCCTCGCTTCAGGTAAGAAATTGTGCAATAATTTTTATGCTCCCCGAAGGGAGAGCATATAGTCGCCGCTTTGTCTGTCCGTCCGTCCGTCCATCCTGTCCGTCCGTCATTCCGTCCGTCCGAAGTGATTTCTCCATAACCCTTGGGCCAAATCAAATGAAACTTACCATGTGAACTTCCTATGACATAATGCCAATGTACTTTTCCCGGTTTTTGGATTTGAGGCCTCGTCATGGGAAAAGGGGACTTAAGGCAAAATACAGTTTTTCTCTAATTTCTCCTAGTCTAATGGTCAGAAATTGATGAAATTTCATATTTGAGTGGCAAATCAGATGCCCTTGACAATAAAGTGCTCTCAATGGCATACATTTATTGTGACAATGCCTTATTCGGGGAGCATTGTCCGTCTCTGACGGCCCTTGTCTTATTTCTGCGTCAATTTTCAAGCGGTTTGTTGCATGTACCCCGCATTACTGAGCTCTTTCCTCAGATATATGACTTAATTGTAGAATCTTTGTACTTTGTTCAAAAATTGAATCCAACCGATCAGAAAAACGACAAATAATCCGGGTCATTTTTCTAGTCGGTTGGGATCGATTTTGAGAAACGTACCTGAAGTTTCCCGATAAGTAACTGCATGACAATTGACGCTAAAATAAGAAAGTTATTGCACAAATGCTTACCTGAAGCGTGGTCAATTTGGCCGTAGTCGTTACCATTTCGCTTTCTGGTCGGTTAATTGGGACAATATTTTGGAAAAAGTACAACGAGATGTCTAATAAGTCATACATCCTATGAAAGATACATGCAACAAACCTTTTGAAAATTGACGCACAAATAAGGAAGTTATTGCAAAAAATCTTACCAGAATCGAAATTATTTTGTCCGTATTCGTTATCCATCCCATCATGCACAATCCCACCGTGATGTAGCCATTCTGACATTTGACAAAAGTCATTTGTCTCTCACCAATGGGTGTTAATCATCTATATGAGAGAGCAGCAGGAGGGTTTGTTTGTATTTTAGGTAGTACTGGTGCGAGAAATATCAGGAATCCATAGTAGGTGCTCCGGTCACCGCAATATGACCATGACAGTTGAAAACAGCGTGGTGTTTAAATCAAATCAATTCAGATGCGGTGGAAGCGTCTAACCAGTCAGTTTGAATCGGGTTCGCCCAATAATGAATGAGAAGTTGCGGTCAAAACACTCTGTATGTACGGACAGACGCATGCACGGACGTGTGCCATTGCACCTCTGATGCCTATCGATGAAGATAATTATGTTGTACGTCTACCATAGTTGGGTTTATATTAGAGTAAGACCTTTGGTGTGTATGTGGAGAAGGGGGTCGGTATTTTATGGGGGGTCACAATTCTACGTGAGGGGTCACTTTTCTACGTGTGGGTAGGTCATAATACTATGACCCCCCGGTCATAATATTATGACCGGGGGGGGGGGGGTCAGTATTCTATATAAAATAGTGACGGGGGGGGGGGGGGGTCAGTATTCTATGGGGGTCACTTTACTACGTTACCCCGGCTATAAAAGTTACATAATGATATTTACGGGTAAAAGTGAAAAAATGAGTATATTGTAAATATTTTTATACGCGAATTGCTGAATTTGTAACATCTTTTTCAAAGAAATTTGATGCCAGGTTAGCGAATGTCATTTTCACTGGAATGAACGGCATGTAAATGCTCGTAAAACCTTTTTTTGCAAATAAATGAATGCATAATGATTCGGACATAACAACGAGTTCTTTTATACAACAATTTTAAACCTTACTTTTGTCACGTACAGAATTTGATTATAAAGTCTATCAATGTAGCCTACTTTTAAAACATTTTCCGTAGAAACACCTGGATTTGACGTCCCTAATAGGAAATCGTCGTGGTAAATGCAAAACCTCGTATCTCGTTTTTGGAATTTTTAAAGGTGAAGGAAAAAAGTGTAATAACTTTTCTCAAACTGAAAGGTTTTACTTGAAATGTTGACATATTGCCCATAGATAATGTGTCATTATTAATACCGATCAGTAAAACTATCTCAAAACCTGCAAAACTTGTCTTAATTGGACACACAAGATTTTACTCTGAAGATTGCAAAAATCGAGATACGAGGTTTTGCATTTTCTTCTTTTGTCCGTATACATCGAGCTATGTTGTACATAGATACAGACATCATCAATATCTATTATGCACGCTAATGCAGCATTTAAATTGAAACAATCTACGTTTTTGTTATTTGGTTAAGCAACCCTTTCCCACAAAAGACATGATTTTGATATCTCTATTAGAAAAGTCTTTAGAGAATACATGTATTGACAAAAATTAAGAAAATGCTGATAATCAGCATTTGCAATATTTTGTATGCTATATTTCACAAAAGTAGTATCTTTATTAATGTCCATTTCGTCGTCCGTAGAAGTTTTCAAATTTGGATAATCTAACATTTTGCTGTTTAGGAACGTTTTGAAATTAAACAATGAAACATGTTGTGTACAAATTTGTAAGATGACAGCGAGCACGCTCGCGGCAACTCTGATGTATCCATCGATAATTACATATTCACAGTTATAAAACAATGGTAGCTTTAAGACATTTCCAGTTTACCCCTCCCTAAATAAGGCAAACATAATTTAGAAAGGATCTAGAGAAAGGTAGCTTGTGGCTTTTAAACACAACATGGCTCCGGATCAGCTTGCGTATACACGTGCAGTCTGATCAGGAACCATGGTAAGTTCCAATGGCTTCGGTATCATGGGTATGGCATGCAACAACCATAAGAGACTAGCATGGATTTTTGCGAGTATCCTCCGAGGCACTGGCTGATCGTGAAATAAAGCTTCCTCAAATGCTATATGAGACCCAGATTCCGGTTCATATATCGATGCAGTTCAACAAAAACCTCGTAACTGCAGTTTGTTTTAAAGTGACATTTCACATTATTTCATTTTTTAAAAGTATGTCTTGATGCAAAGCTTGTTTATTCTAATACGTAGAAAAGCTATCAGTTTTTTGAAGTTGTTATTTATAAGCGTAAAATAAGCCTTTAAAGTTGAGACAGAGATGACAAATTCTATATAAATCTGAACTGTTGTACACAACAATTAGTTTGATTTGAACACAAAAATATATATTTCTCGTAAACGAATCAATATTTTGGCTTGAAATTTTCAGACTTTTCATAAGAAAACATGCTCTTTCAGGTAGAATAAAAGTAATATTTATGTAAAATTAATTGTGAAATGTCACTTTAAGCTGCAGTTACGAGTTTTTTTTCTTGAAAAAGGCGATATATCGTTCTAAAATGAAAGATTTTGCATAGAAGTAGGCATAATTTAACTTTATTCTTTTAAGCCCATTAAAAAAACCGATGGAATAAATTTGAGATGATTTAGATTTACAAAAAACAAAATGAGAAAACACACGTAACATACCATACCCGTGGGAAAAATATATTATTTCAAGCCAGGGGACATGTGAAAGAAAAAAAGGGTGATGTTCATCGCCAACTTGATTTCATTTATTAATTAATGCCTTTTTCGATAGTTTCGAGTCTGGAACGTGAATAGCAGACTTATTCTTTCTAGAATTGTGCGTTTAAAATATCGTATTTAAACTGCAGTTCTTAGTCTGAGAGATTGAATAAAACTAATGATAATAAGTATACTTCTGATGCCTCTCAAAGTTAATACCACAGCGAATAAACATTATTAATTAGAAAATGGCAATCAGCTTTTAATATGTTTCTTCGTTTGATAATAATAAAAGAACAATCTTACTTTGTGCGTATTCTGTCGTCGGACGCTCCTTTCAATATGGACATTTCAAATGTTTGTTGTCTGATGATAGATTGAAAATCGAACAGGCGATTTTATAGTTTGACCTGTAAGCGTGCTCAAGTCACGTTCGCTTGTTCTAAGCATTTAACATTGTCATTATTTAGCTATTTTAAAATATTGCTTCGTCATTAATCAAATCGGTGATTAATTTCCAAAACATTGTAACACACCGTTCATCCAGATACAAAATACACGGATTGGTCTTCCAAACGCGGATTTGAAAATCAACAGCGTGGGATTACACAAGGTAAGAAAACATCAACATATAGCCTTTTAATTGCCGCAATGTAAAAAGTGTTTGTGCAGAGCTGATGCAAAATGGTTTATCTTGAGGGTGCTGCAGTTTCATAACAAAAGATTTGAGTAATCTATAGATACAAGCGATTTTAAATCGTAAATCACTATTTTCTCGCCTACTTCCCGTTTTGTTTTATATTTGCAGAAATTATTTAACTGGTTTCGAGCAAATATCTCTTGGAAATAAGTTTTCGACATCTATGGAACAAATCTATACCATTCATCAAACTGGAAAATAAATTTTGGGTGTCTAAAGCCATGTTTAAAAATTAGCCTAGTTTGCTTCAAGGTACAACTTACCACGGATGTTGATACCACACACCACGGATGATCCACATAATTTGGGTAAAACAAACTCGGATGCGAAAATCGGGTTTAATAGTGCAAAACACTTAAAATGACGTTTCTAATTAAAATACAATGACATATGCTTGATTTTTATAAAGTAAACGTGCTATAACCGCATCCCGTTGACTTTTATAGTCGGCTATTTACTTTGCATCACACGCTTAAGAATTTTATCTTATGTACCAAACTGTGTTTTGGAATGATCTTTGTTCTATTTATTCCAGAGACAAAATCCTTCCTAAAGAAGTAGTTCAGAGCGCTGATATTTCATTACCGTCCTCAACCACTTGATCATGTTACCGCTGTGTCTTGTGTGTGTTTGAGACCTATACGAGGCACATATGAGAGAAGCCAAGTTCTGCTTGCGGGTGTACCAGGTGATTTTTCTTGGGGTTCTCCTGCTTTCGCACCACCTACTGTCTGTCCCGTCTCATTCGGGTTGAAATAATCTTAAAAGGGACGTAAATAATTTCTACAAATATAAAACAAAACGGGAAGTAGGCTAGAAAATGGTGACTTACGATTTAAAATCGCTTGTATCTATAGTTTACTCAAATCTTTTGTTATGAAACTGCAGCACCATCAAGATTAACCATTTTGCATCAGCTCTGCACAAACACTTTTTTTCACGGTGGGGATTGTGCATGATGGGATGGATAACGAATATGGAGTATACGGACAAATTTGCCTCGCTTCAGGTAAGAAATTGTGCAATAATTTTCTTATTTCTGCTCCAATTTTCAAGCGGTTTGTTGCATGTACCCCCGCATTAGTAATCTCTTTCCTCGGATATATAATTTGTTTGTAGAATCTTTGTACTTTGTCCAAAAATTGAGCCCAACCGACCAGAAAAACGACAAAAAATTCAGGCCCTTTTTCTAGTCGGTTGGGATCGTGAGAAAAGTACAAGGAGTTTCCCGATAAGTAATACATCTGAGAAAAGGGCTCAGTAAGACGGAGTACATGCAACAAACCACATGAAAATTGACGCAGAAATAAGAAAGTTATTGCACAAATTCTTACCTTAAGCGTGATTAATTTGGCCGTAGTCGTTACCATTTCGCTTTCTGGTCGGTTGGGACAATATTTCGGAAAAAGTATCATGAGTTATCTAATATGTTATACATCCGATGAAAGAGCTCGATAAGGCGGGGTACATGCAGCAAACCGCTTGAAAATTGATACAGAAATAACAGAGTTATTGCAAAATGTCTTACCTGAAGCGAGGCGAGTTGGCATCAAATTTTGTGCAAACAATAGACTGAGTTTACCGTTATGTTTTGATAAACCGTTGGTGTTGTTATAACATCTCGTAACTACGGTTTGATTCAAGCCGTAGTTACGAGATTTTATAACAACACCAACGAAATACTATTTATTTGTCAGAAATTACGTCACGGTTTACTTGATAAAATCGTTCCCTATTGTCGGTAGTCGTTATCCATCCCATCATGCACAATCCCCACCGTGTTTTTATATAGCAGCAATTTAATAGGCTATATGTTGATGTTGTCTTACCTTGTGTATTCCCGCGGTGTTGTTTTTCACATCCGCGTTTGGAAGACCAATCCGTGTTTTTGTATCTGGATGAACGGTGTGAGTAAGAGATCTTGGAGTCCATCAATCTAAGTGTGTTAAGTAATAGTTTAGCTCGAGTTTGATTCCCAGATCGACCGTTATCCATCCAGATACGCAAATATGGTAGAAATATTTGATAAGCAACAGATTGATGTATTGGATATTTTGCGCGCTGATCTTTATCCATGGTGTTTTCAAAAGCCACCAGGGATCCGTTTCAAGATCAAACTCCTTTTCTGTTTGAAATGAGAAGACATGTCCTTGTGGATCCGGACACCCTCTCAATTTTGTAAAACATTCTTATAAAACGCCTGTTCCCTTTAGGAAAATGCCTGGATCCGCGCTTGTCCAGCATGAACCTACGCTGTCTGATTTGGATCCGTGTTATTATTAAAATCTGTTTCATTACATTTGATTGAGCAGCATGATCTTGATAAGGCTTCATTTCTGATCTTGACTCACGGATGTCTCAAAAGCCGTCGGCTAGGCCTGTAGGCCATTAGTCTGAACTTTTTCCATTGGACACCCAGACTCTTTTAACCCTTTCCCAAACAAGACCTGGTTTTGACGTCCCTGAAAAAAGGGTTTGGGAAAACATTGAGACAAAAGAGGAAAATGCTGATACCAGTATTTTCTCCTATGCCTCAAATTTTCTCTGCTATAATATATACAAATCGTAAATTAATTACCATTTGGACGCATGTAGCAGCTTTTGAAGTCGACCTACCTAAAATTTTGCCATTTGGGAAAGGGTTTAAAAGTGTTGAAACAATAGAAAAAGATTCTATTGACAATTTCTAATACTCAATATCCACTATAAATTGTTTTTTACGTATTTACACATTGGTAACTACCGAAATCATTCCTATATACGCGAAACTGAAAGTACAAAAGGAAGAGTATCCGGACAGTACATGAGTATCCGAATTTCAACCTTCAAAAATCTATCAAGCAAAGGAATATTAGAAAAGTATTGAGTATAAAAAAATATGCTAATTTATATGTGTTTCTCAACTTTTCATGATGATTGTTGCATTATCATTAAAAATGCAAGAAAGGCAGGTAGAACGTTTTTATAAAAGGAAAATATTGTTGGTGACAAAAATTACAGAAAATAATTTCTTTTTCGTAAATAATCTACCTTTCTAGAAACAAATGTAGACTATTGGATAAAACCAATAAAATAAATGCAAGAAATTCCTTCAAATGATATGTTTTCCCATAAAAAGATTCAATAGTTTGTTTTACATGCTGTCGTAGAGGGCCTTTCATAAAGACGTTCACTTCAACCCAAACTAAAGAGTAAGAGAGACAATCATGATAAATATTCTTGGCAATATCTTCATGAAAGAAATGCACCCATATACCGTACGTTTACATGTAATAATTGACAGACATGCGTAATAGAGTTGGTGTTTGAATATCGAAGATGAAAACCTTTTGGAGCTCACTATCAAACTGCAATGAAACAAGATGATAATTGGGGTTTTAATCCTAGAATTTAAAGATTGAAAACAAAAACACGGACAACTTATCTGTTAATATGCAGCTGATATTCGCCTATCTCTTTATAAAACATGTAAACATTGTTTACTAATGTCTTTACCGTCGAAAGTGCTCATCCACAAGCCTTTTAGTTTTAGTAAGCCAAAATAAGCCATAATTGGTCTTAAACCAAACATCTATTGACTCTAAACGATATGAAATTGGTTTTAACAAGGATGCAGCCAATTTTCCTTAAAAAAGACCGGAATTTGTTTTTTTATTATCCGTGTCGGTTGTATCGATGGGTCCGAGTTTGTTTTACCTGCTGGAGAATTTGCACCGTGGTATGTTGCACCATAGCAACTGACAGTACCCAATTTCAAATAGTTCTTGTTCTTTTTCTGTACTTTTTTATGGGTTCTTGTAAAGAAACACCTGAAGCGATCCCCGATCCTCCGTGAAACATCAATTTGACAATAATTATGTGCTTTAATAATGATTTGCAGACATTCTTACCAAGATTTTTCTCTTTTCGTGCATCAAAGTCAGATTCAGTAGCATATATTTCTCTTACTAACAGATTTTATGAGACAGGATTTTAGGTAAACATTGGCAAAGTTATGTACGTTTTCATCGTATGTAACACAAAAATCAACTCGGCCGATATTCGTTGTAATTAAAGATAATAAATACTCACTCTTTTTTCCCGCCGTTCAAAATAAAATTGTTTACATCCGCGTTTGGAAGACCAATCCGTGTATTTTGTATCTGGATGAACGGTGTGTGTAACTGCAACTTAAAACAAGCTTCAGTTACGATGTTTATTAAAGTGACATTTCAGAATCTTTTGTCATACTTTTATTCTTATCTGAAAGAGCATATTTCCTTATGAAAATTCTGAAAATTTCAAGCCAAAATATTGCGCCGTTTACGAGAAATTTATATTTTTGTGTTAAAATTAAACAAATTGTTGTGGACAACAGTTCGGATTTATATGCAATTTATCGATTATATCTCAACTTTAAATGCGTGTTTCTCGCTTATTGGTAATAACTGATAGTATTTATACTCATTAGAATAACCAATCTTGGCATCAAGACATACTTTAAAAAAATGAAATTGGAATGAAATGTCCCTTTAAGAAAAGCGACAAAATGTTTCTGAAATGTTCTTGAAGGTCAACTAAGACGAATGGACTAATCGGTTATTACTGTCGACAAACTTTGTGTCGAAGTCAGAGGGGGCTTCAGTATCTCAACATATCCGGAATTCGGCTCATCCGATTTTGTATAGTCTCGATTAAGATAACATTTCACCATTTTTTGCTCACTTAGTGCCTTTATAATTGAAGTATAATGTGAAAACGAAAAAAAAAAAAAAAAAAAAAAAAAAAAAAAAAAATCCTACTATATTACTAATGGCTATAATTATTTATTTCGGGATTATTTCATTCAAAATCTTTAAATCCATTGGTGAGGACGAGACCAGAATTATACTTCGATTTAATTTAAGCTTTACATTTTTTTTACGTTTGACATTATTAATTTAATTATTTTATTGTCTGCAAACCTTTCAAATAAGATATATCTATTTTGCTGTTTGTGAAAGGTTTAACCCATTACCAAACCGCAAAATTTTACACTTGCCCAATTTGAAAGATGTTGCAGACGACAATTTCAAGTGAATGAATTAAAAAAAATCTGGTCTTTTGTGGAAGAGAACATTGTGGGAAATGAAGAAACTGCTTGTAACAAGCAATTTCTTCATTTTCCAAGATGTTTTACAAAGCCTGGTAATGGGTTAAATTACCTGGCTCTATCTATATATCCAACATAAGCACATTAATTTAGTCCATCTAAACTAATACTGCATTGTGCCTTTAACGTCAACGTGAAGGTCGTTACGTTAACGTCACGGTCAATGTTACGTTACTGAAGTAACTCTTTACAAAAAACGTCTATAACACGTTTATCCTTTTCTAAAACATTGGAATTTTAGGGTGGTCCAATTTGAAAGCTGCTACAGAGGAAAAAACGCAGGCCTGTAGGAACAGGGGGGGGGGGCTAGGGGGGCTAAGCCCCCCACCCCCCCCCCCCCGCCCAAAGTTGGCCAAAATTGCCAAATTTCTTAATTTTACACTGAAAATTTTGGGAAAATCCAAACTAGCCCCCCCCATATAAAATTGCTTCCTACAGGCCTGAAACGGACGTTAATAAAGATTGGATTGGTGTACAATATTACATAGAAAATATTGAGGCAAAAGGAGAAAATGCTGATCATCAGCATTTTCTTCTTTTGCCTCAATGTTTGCTGAAACCCTTTCTATCAAGGACGTGAAAGCCAGGTCCTGTTTGGGAAAGGGTTAAAGAAGATGGTTAAGTAGATGATTAAGAATATCACGAAGTATTTAATTCTTTGCAAGAAAATAAATGAACTTCGATCCGGAGAAATTTCCGTATGATATGCCCTAGTTAAACCTATCCCAAACAAGACTTGGTGTCCCGAATGGAATACGCCCGAGAAAACATTGTGGCAAAAGAATAAAATGCTGATTATCAGCATTTTCTTTTTTGCCTCAATATTTTCAATGCTATAACATTATACTTTTCTACCTTTGACGAGCATTTCTTTGTTGTCTGCCATAAGTTTTGAATTGTAGCTGGCTATAATCTTATTGTTTTAGAGAGGGTTGAAATCACCATTGGTCCAGATCGGACCTTGGTAAAGCCTGATCAGGGTCAATAATAATGGCATACAGGTACCACTGGTAATTAACCCATTCCCACATAATGACTTCTTTAGAAAACATTGTGGAAAATGAAGATATAGCTTGTGACAAGCAATTTCTTCATTTCCCACAATGTTTTCTACCAAAAAAAAAAAAAAAAAAAAAAAAAAAAAAAAAAAAAAAACCACCAAACTATGTAAAAATTTTAAACACACGAAATTGTTGTCTACAAGATCTTTGAATTTGTGCCAGTAAAAA
Source organism: Fragum sueziense (assembly GCA_963680895.1). Taxonomy (NCBI): domain Eukaryota; kingdom Metazoa; phylum Mollusca; class Bivalvia; order Cardiida; family Cardiidae; genus Fragum; species Fragum sueziense. Next base: position 7,554,686 of record OY804599.1, on the reverse strand, counting down.
AACTGCCATCTGGTAATGGGTTAACCCTTTCCTACACAAGACCTGCTTTTGACGTCTATGATAGAAAAGGCTTGGGAAAACATTGAAACAAAAGAAGAAACTGCTGATAATCAGCAGTTTCTCCTTTTGTCTCAATATTTTCTGTGCCATATTTTACACAAATCCTATCTTTAATAACATCAATTTTATCATTTTTTTTACCGTTTTTGAAGTGGATTACCCTGAAATTTTGTCGTTTGGGAAAGGGTTAAACGGCATTAGAACAGTACGAATCATGATCAGACTGTGCGAAGACGTAGTCAAGTCTGAATCCGTATTCGTCTCAAATAAGGGTCCAGTTTCCAGACCAATGCCCCGATTGTTTTGACACGTTTACAAAAGTATAGCTGGACCATGATTGGTTTTGTACAGATACAAATTGGAGGAAATTCTCAAACAGGGTTCTCCACAGAATAGTTTGAAGCTGTATATTGCATACGTTTAATCAATCTGATAAAATGTGAAAGTAACCATATAAGTTAAAGTAAAGGGTTAGCCCTTTCCCAAACAAGACCTGGTTTTGACGTCCCTTTTAGAAAAAAAGTTCGGGAAACCATTGAAACAAAAGAATAAAATGCTGCTATTCAGCAATGCTCCTTGTATCTCAATGTAGTCTGTGCTATAAAGTACAAGAACGTGGATTTCTTCTTCGTTTCCACCCATCAAATCGGGTCACCCTAAATTTGTGTCGTTTGAGAAAGGGTTAATTGAACTTGCCCTAATAGCCTGCGTTGTTAATAAATTCTGCAACATTAATTAATGTGAATGTAAATGGAATTCTGCAACGTTTAATTTACGTTGACGTCGTTCGCGTTAATTTGCAATTTGATAAACTGCATGCATTGTCGTGGGCGTAGTTCTTCAATCAGAATGCATATCGTCTGTGTAAATGCAAAACCTCGTATGTCGATTCCTATAATTTTCAAAGTACAAACTTGTGTGCCCAGTTAAGACAATTCTCCAGGGTTTTGGGATATTTTTACTGATCAATATTAATGATACATTATTTGTGAACAATATATCCAAATTTCAAGTAAAACATTTCAGTTTGAGAAAAGTTATTACACTTTTTTCCCTCCCCTTTAATATTTTCCAAAAACCGAGATACGAGGTTTTGCATTTACAACGACGATATATGCAATAATAAAGCGTAATAAAGCGTAATAATTAGAAAGTCCTTTACCACAAGAGACCCTCTTTTGAAATTACTGATTGGGAGAGCTATGGTAGCGTAATCAATTTGAAAAAAAAAAAAAAATAAAATAAAAAAATAAAGGCCTAAAATGTAGATAGCAGTTATTTCTTTCAACGTTTTCAACGTGTCAAACTAGAATATAATGAATTACTGTTTAGAACTTCTTTGACTTAAGACATGTCTAAAATTTGTAGTGTTGAAAAAGTTTATTGGATATAAAAACAATGTTAAAATTCGACGTAATGAGAGTCTGTAATATAAAACCATGTAAAAATGTAATTTTGGCAATCAAAATCGGAGTTATTGCAAAACCTCGTAACTACAGGTTGATTAAAGCTGTAGTTACGAGGTTTTGAAATAACGCTGACGATTTGGTACTCAGCCACAACGTCGTAACAACATATAATGGGATATCCAAAATACCTTTATACTGATGACAATAATTACATCTTTTTAAATACTCCTTAACGTCAAATTGATCGAGTTGTTATTACGTTACTCACGTGATTATTTAACGACGTAACAGAAAAAATAAATTGAGATAACAAACGTACCGTCAGTTACGCTCAAAATCTAGCCATAGTTACGACATTACGACATTTCTCAACAGAATTTTACTAAACTCACGACAAGTAGAGACAAAAAATGACGGTATGACGGTATCCTTTCACATTACAAGTTATAGTACTTAAGGTATCCAGCCCCTTAAAAGCACCAAAGAGCCAGATGCGAAATTTTGAATAAATGCATAGGCCTACTTATGGAAATATTTGACAAAAATGTTCTAAAATTACCTCCCTTGCATATGAATATAGAGTGAAATAACATTTGTAAATTATTTTCTTCTTGAAGCATAATCTTGAAATCTGGCACGGTGAACCAACTCATGTGAAGTGTATTTACACGTGTTCGTAGTTTGATGTATTTCGCATGGCTAGAAAGGGGTGATTTTTTTCAGGGTCTGTAAACCTTAAAATTTGAGGAACGCACAAAGGATGTAGACAACGTAATAATTTATTATAACGAGTCAAAGATATTAACGTTGGGTCAAGAATTGCAGCAAAAACAAGAAAAGGAAAAAGAGAAAAATCGAGAGTCAGTGCAAAACTATTGTACATGATAATCGCCCGTCACGCCCGTCACGCTAAAAGGGGCCTTCTTGGAAGTCCATGAAACCAAATTGTGAGAAACGGGTCCTACTATCACTGGTGGTGAACTTAGACAATTTTTGCGAGGTATAGATATTTTGCGTTTAAATGTGAGTTTATAGATTATTTTTTCTAATGACAATGAACTTGTTCTAAAAACAGACCGGGTTTACCGTTTTGTATTGACAAACTGTCGGTGTTGTTATAAAATCTCGTAACTACGGCTTCGATAAAGCCGTAGTTACGATATTTTATAACAACACCGACGGAATACATTGATCGCGAAAAACGTCCCTCGCTTTGTCAGAGTGACTAGTGACTATGCAGACTTCAATCAGATATCGCGTATAGAAAATTAACATATAGAAAAAAAAAAAACAAAAAAAAAAACAAGATCCAGAAAACTACATTACAATGAAAAGATTCGACCTTAGTCAGTCTGTATTGACCGCGCAGACTGACTTGGGGCGATACTCTTCCAACTTCCTAGGTCTCTTTTCGATTGGCGGGTCACATTTATAAAAGAGGGTCGTTTAACCATGTTCAAGTGTGAATTGATTATTCTGTTCCAATTTGAAAGCAGCTTGCTATATGCAACAAAATTTGCGTTTTTTAGATAAGATGTGTGTACATTACAGAAAGCAGAAAATAAATGAACTGAGAAAACGTTGGTAATAATCAGCAATGACCCTCTTTTGTCTCTATGTTTACCCCCTTTTTTGCATATTAGTGACGTCAAAACCAATTTTTTTTAGAAAGAGTTAATGTGAAATTACTTTGAAACGTTCTGATAAAATCGTGCCAATGTGAAGAATTAAGAAACCGACAGATTTGCTATCTATCCTAACCTTTTTGACTTTCTGCCTCGTTAAAAATGTGATGAGCTGAGAAAATCGGTGCAAATTCGTAGTAAATCGTAGAGTATGTGCTCTCCCGAAGCACTACGAATAATTTGGAAATCGGACTCAGTGGGTCCGGGGTCAACATGAGACATTAGACACTATATTTTTGTTGTTACCATCTGAACACATCAGACAGGAAAGCAAATAAATAAAATTTAATACAGATCTTACCTTAAATTTTCAGTATCCGATCACTATAATTTATGAATCAATGACACAATTAGACATGAATTAAAATAAGTTACAAATTATAGATATATTACAATACCTACGTTATCTTCATTCGTCCACTTTACATTTTAGTGCCCTAGGGATAGGTGGAAGTGTTATGCTTCTCATTACATTATACGATTATACGGTGACATACTTTAATTCTGTTCCATGTTAAAGTTTATTGTGTTAAATTAGAACTAGCAGGTGGATTAGAATAAGTGCAGTCTGATCTTGTTCTATGTTGCCTGCCAAAGCGATTGGAAGATTCCGTGATCAGTATTGCAAGGGTTAAACATAGTGCGAACTATTTTTTGCAATGTGGGACTCAAAATAGACACCGTGTGGTCAACAAATACAATTACAACAACAATCACAAAACAACAATAACAATAACGACAAAACAACAACTTGTCAATTAATCTTTCAATAGGCAAACGCGGCCGATGTAACTTTTGTTTGAAGCATAGATTGTTTAAAATTGTTAGTTAAAGTGACATTTCACATTTATTTCATTTTTTTAAAAGTACGTCTTCTTGCAAAGATTGTTTATATTAATGCGTAGAAATGTTATCAGTTTTTTTAAGTTGTTATCTATAAGCGAAAAATACGCCTTTAAAGTTGGGACAGAAATGACAAATTCTATATAAATCTGAACTGTTGTCCACAACAATTTGTTTAATTTTGGCACAAAAATATATTTTTCTCGTAAACGGTTCAATATGTGGCTTAGCATTTTCAGAATTTGCAAAAGAAAACATGCTCTTTCAGATAGAATAAAAGCAAAATTTATGTAAAAATAATTGTGAAATGTCACTTCAAGGGATTTGTTGAAATACAATTTGTTTGTTTGATTGCTTTGCATCATGATTGTGACATTGAAAAGATAAACCACTTCCAACAAAACCCTGACGTTGTTCCATCTCCTCACATGAAAGCCAAATTCAAATCGGTCGCATCTATTAACATGTTTATTGAAGATTTTCTGCAATCGTTGTGTTGTTGTTGTTGTTGTTGGGTCACGTGATTCCACTCCGTGTAATCGGTTGCTTGTCGTATCAAAATCAACCGATCACTACCTTGTTCTAATTTTTAACTAATAAAATGTATAGGCCTATAAATGAAAGCCGTACTCTTATTCGCTGCACGGTAATGTTGCTATCAATAAGTATAAAAATTATTATGTTGTTTTTGTCAGATTTGTCTCTTGAAGGAGTACTAGTGTACCATATTTGTCATATTTTCAAGAATATTAAGAAAACGTAGATGTATCAATGTCGTAATCTGCAACTCTGTTGAATGCGAGCAGTACTCAGATTGCCACATATGGCCTTTTAACTGGTTGGTGGGCTGTCTTCGTTTTATTTTGAAGGGGTTGGAAAAAGATAATGTTTGCACCTACGAGCCCCACATGTAGGGTATATAAAAATTACCATAGATCTGGTATAATGATAAAATAGTCTGTCCTCAAGGCACAGAAGTACTGATTTGTGGATACACCTTTACTGATATCATCACTGTATAGATCTACAAGATACAGCAAAATGTCAAAGGTCGATTTTCGTTATATGATTTAACGCGAAAACAAATTTTTCGTATCTGGTGTTGTGCTGCTTTCAACAATTTTCAACTTAAAGGTACATGTATGTGTAGTCAAAATTCACTTATAAATCTGTGTCGTCATACTATTGCATCAATTAAAAAAATGGTCGCTTTTCAGAAAAAAATCATGGTGACAACGGCTGATTTAAAACAAGTTGCAGTTACGATGTTTTTGAAACCCATGGAAAAACAAGTATCGACAGAGATAGATTTTGTAGTATATTCTGCTAAAACATAGATCGATTGCTACCAATGTATAACAGAGATTCGGACAAGTGACATTACTCGACACCTGATGACATTTATCCCTATTGCATACGTCTTTCGCCGTTTATTTTCGAGAAACTAAGGGATGTAATTATTCTTTGTGAAAACAAATGGTGTTGTAGGAGTTAAGTTTCTTCCCCCAATACTCTGCAGGCTCAAGACAGTCTACGACTGCGAGTGGCATAAACAGTTTGAGTTTCCATTTACTCACATTCACGTTTTTTTGACTCACTACATGTAAGTGTTTTAGAAAACATTGTGGAAAATGAAGAAATTGCTTGTAACAAGCATTTTCTTCATTTTCCACAATGTTTTCAAAAACTTGGAATAGCAATCTGGAACACGCTCTAGATTGGAACTGTCCAAAAGTTTGCCGTAAAAAAGGTTTGGTAAATGGGTGAGAAGATCTATAAATATTTCAAGTCAAGTCATTTTTAACATGGCACAAGTTTTCATCAGAACTTATTAATTATCCACGTACAGCAAATATCAACACAAACCAGATAGTTTGTCTAACGAATATATTCCATATATAGACATGCGTCCCTGTGAAGTCTAGTCTTTAAGGGGTCATGTTACAATTAAAGATGAAATATTGAAGTCTTCTAAAGGCAGACCTACGTGCGAAATTGTGTCAGTAAGTCAGAGCTGGAAGTACAGACACGTTTTACCCTTTCCGAAACAAATTGTTCAGTGTTGACGTCCATGATGAAATATTTACAGAAAAGAAGAAAAAATAATGTTAATAATCAGAAATTTCTCCTTTTCCATTAAATACAGTTAATCATTATATTTTCAAACTGTACGGCTTTGTCTTCAGAAACAACTTTTAAACATTTCATCGTTTTGGGAAGGGGTTAAAGAGATCAATGTTACTTTGTCAAATATACTAATAGGTAACAATATGTATCCAAGAAATATACTCCTCACAAAAAGTTAAGCAACAAAGATGCTTTTCTTTCTCAAATGTGTTTTATCACATCTAATGATCTATGTTTTATACAGTACAAAGTTGGGGTCTTATTACACAAATTACGTTAAATGATTGGGAAAATCATCAAACAATAACAAAGTTACAGATCCTCGAAAACCGTCCCGACGAAACAATGGTGCAAAACGTCACTCGCCAGCAGTTCAGAATGTGTAAAAAGTTGTTTTCCGGCCACTTCAGGCCATGACCGAGCATCAAGTACCTGGTATGACCCCTACGATGTTCAACACACGCCCGAACACACCTTGGCATCAAGCAGATTTGTCTGTCTAATGTCCGTTGTGGATTGATCCTCCATTCTGTCTGCAAGACCTGTTGCAGTTCATCCAGAGTCTGTTTGCGAACATGCTGACCATAGACACGCCCTCAAAGAATGTCCTATGTATGTTCTATCGAATTAAGGTCTAGAGACGTAGCAGGCCGGTCTAAATGTCTGATGTTGTTGGTCCACAGAACTTCAGTCACAGTTCCAGAACGATAGGGACGGGCATTACCATCCATTAACCTAACAGTTGGATCTGTTTACTGTGCCAGAACGATGATAACAGGCGTGATGATCTCGTAAATGCACCTTACACCATTCATTGAACCTCGTCTGATGACAACCAGCTCTGTTCTGTGGCAAACACTGATACCTCTCCAGACCATCAAACTCCCACGTCCATATTCGTCGTGTTCAGCGATGTTACAGTCGGCAAACCGTTCATTACCGTTTCTCCACACACGTGTCATGCCATCATTAGAATCAATGCAGAATCTTGACGAGTCAGTTAAGAGTTTGTGACGCCAACGAGTGACCCTCAGTTTTGATATTGATGTTCCAATATTAATCTTTGCCGTCGATGTTTTGGGGGAAGTTGGATCCGTTGAAGTGGTATCCTGGACCTTAGACATTCTGTGTGAAACATGTTCCTCACGGTTTGGATGGAAAGTCTGTTTCTTGACACCCTCTGAATGTCATTTTCCAGCGATCTAGCCGTTGAAAGCCAGTTCCTACGGACTAAGGTTGCAACATAACGGTCTTCACAAGGTGTTGTTACTCTTAGACGACCTTAACATGGTCTCTCTGACATCTGTCCAGTTTAATTGTATCGGGTTATTGCTCTTCAGTCAATACTGCGATGAAATTTAAAGTGAATGGCAGCAGCAGTCTTGGTTGCCCCACCCTGTAGCATTCCAACAATTTGAGTCACTTCAATTAGAGTCAAGTGACGAATTGGCATGATTCAAATGTTGATGACATCAAAGTTGTCAAATTGACGCGTTTTAAGCACATACGGAGCTAATGCCAAGTTTGAAATCCGTATATGCGACACATTTTGCATGCATGTTTTGGGGGTGAGTGTTTTCTAATCACGTGATAGCTGTTATTGGAGACGATAACATTCAGTATTCTTTTAAGTGTGTTTAAGCATAGATATGACTGTCCGAATAACAAATCTTTGCAAAAATTTCCGCGTGTATAAAAAGGATATTGAGAGAATTACTTTTGTTGCTTAACTTTTTGTGAGGAGTATATCTTGTGGATCGTTTTTATCCATAGAAAATAAGCATCGATTTCATTTAGTACCTCTAAATCAAGCCTATACATTTTACCAACCAGATATTTCTCATTCCTAAAATAGTGACACTTGGGAAATTGGTCCTCGATAGAAAATGAAAGAATTTGCATCAGCTCTAAAGCCCCCTTCTTTTTATCTCGCGATAATACGATGCACGAACCATTTACAAAAAAAAAGCTTTGACTGCCTAATCACGGTGGGGATTGTGCATGACGGGATGGATAACGAATACGGACAAATTTGCCTCGCTTCAGGTAAGAAATTGTGCAATAATTTTCTTGTTTCTGCGTCAATTTTCAAGCGGTTTGTTGCATGTACCCCGCATTACTGAGCTCTTTCCTCAGATATATGACTTGTTTGTAGAATCTTTGTACTTTGTCCAAAAATTGATCCCAACCGATCAGAAAAACGAGAAAAAATCCAGGTCATTTTTCTAGTCGGTTGGGATCGATTTTTGAGAAAAGTACAACGAGTTTCCCGATAAGTAATAGCCTACATCTGAGAAAAGCTTTCAGTAAGACGGAGTACATGCAACAAACTGCATGAAAATTGACGCTAAAATAAGAAAGTTATGGCACAAATGCTTACCTGAAGCGTGGTTAATTTGGCCGTAGTCGTTACCATTTCGCTTTCTGGTCGGTTGGGACAATATTTTGGAAAAAGTACCACGAGTTATCTAATATGTCATACATCCGATGAAAGAGCTCGGTAAGGCGGGGTACATGCATTAAACCGCTTGAAAATTGACGCACAAATAAGGAAGTTATTGCAAAAAATCTTACCAGAATCGAGATTATTTTGTCCGTATTCGTTATCCATCCCATCATGCACAATCCCCACCGTGCTAATGTTGTAACGTTACATGAAATATAGCAAAACGTTACGGTTTGGTATAGGCGCGCGTACAAAAAGCGACAGTATGCCACATATTGAGGTGCACCTGTACACGTTTGAACGTCTAGATCACGGGGAAATGATTTTTAATAACAATGATCGAATCAGCCACGTTAGCCTCATACAAAGAAAATATATTAGAATTTGATACAGAATAGGGACCCATTTGACATTTGAAACCAAATATGATCTGTCTAAATCAGCATGTAAAAAAAACCCGTAAATCTGCAATACCGAAGGACGAAAATAACTTTCTTTGCTGCATAGGATATAAATTGAGAAACTTACTCCCCTTGCACGGTTTAACCAAATTAATGTAATTGCAATGAATTTTGTAAAAAGAAATAGACTAGGTTTACCGTTATGTATTGATAAACCAGTGTTGTTATACACTCTCGTATTGACGGCGAGATTTGACCCGGCAGAGCAGACCAAGCGGAAAGGTCAACAGACTTATCGTCCAGGGGTGATAGGTGTGCCGGAACCCCTCGTGATTTGCCAAACACTTCGCATGCTTCGCTATTTACAGCTAACAATCATATACTTCAACGACTTAACAGTATTTGCACGTGCATACATTTGTCGCGTCATCTTAAAATGGTAATTGGTTAACTGAATGTGGTAAAATGCCGATCCTGGTCAGCCTGTGCCATCTGTACGGTATGAACAGGATGTGTACTGTATTTAAATATTTTCAATTTTTGGAGATCACGCCTATTTTAATGTTTAGCTTTACTGAAAATTTCGATCCAAACGGACCACGGTAGCTTAACACTTTTATTTGACTAGATAAGATAAAATCTTATTTTCACATGGCGGCACAATGTTGTATAACGGAAACAGTGCACGCTTTTACGTAAATTAACTATGGACCATTCCCATCTAAACTGGACAATAAACTTTTCCACTTTTGTGAACAGTTAAGGTCACTCTGCCGGGTCAATTATTTTCCTCTATAACTTCGGCTTGAATCAAGTCGTATAAATCCACAAACAAAAATTGACAGTGACGTAGTTTTGTGTTTAACGTTTACAACCAATCAACCTATTCATTTATCACATGCACATTGTAAACGGTACAAATGAGAAGAGTTTATTGGTCTAGAAACAGTAAACACAAAACTGCGTGACTGTCGATTTTTGCTTGTGGATCTATAGTAATGAGATTTTATATAACAAAACTCACCATATACCATTTGTTTGTCCGAAATTACGTCAGCATTGATTGGATAAAATCGTTCCCTATTATAGCAACCCCTCCGAACATGTACGCTATGGGATAGGGCCGACGAATTGCTGGTCAGGTGCATTGGCTGCTTTATTGGTACTGTTTCCTGAAGCATTATTCCTTAATAAGGGCGTCAAAAACAAGGTTGTGATCGGATAATGCTTTAAAGGAGAATCTCACTGCTTTTCAACGAAAACCTTGTAACTGCAGCTTAAAACAAGCTACAGTTACGAGGTTTTCGTTGAAAAGCGACTATCTGCTGAACATCTGACAAAGCTCACGCGGATTTTCGCCATATTTCCCAACACGTGAATCTACACGGAGTTATTTATCTGTCTCCCTAACTACGTTCATATGGTCTCGTAAGTATCAAATATCCAATATATTCGCTACAAGATCATTAAAAATCACGCTGCTGTTACGGTGTCTCGGAGGAAGCACCCTTTGTGCAAGACAAAAATGTCTAAATTATTGTAGATAATAATCATGTCGGTGATAAATGAACGTATCGTCGCCTTTTAACGAAAACATCGTAACTGCAGCTTGGTTATAGCTGCCGTTACGATGTTTTCGTTGAAAAGCGGTGGTATAATGCTTTGTCGTCGGTAACTACAATTTGTCAGACATGTAGTTTCGATATTTTCGAATGTAACCAGCGTTATTTCTCAGACACATTTACCGTCTCGTGGACAAAGACCGATATAACCCTTTCCCAAATGACAAATTTTTAGGGTGATGCACTTCAAAAACTACAACAAATGACAAAATGGATGTTATAAAAGATAGGATTTGTGTAGAATATGGCACAGAAAATATTGAGACAAAAGGAGAAACTGCTGGTTATCAGCAGTTTCTTCTATTGTTTCAATGTTTTCCCAAGCCCTTTCTATTAGAGACGTCAAAACCAGGTCTTGTTTGGGAAAGGGTTAATTGGTGATCGAACATGGGACCTCACGGACCAATAAGTAGCCCATGTACGGATGTCGTGTGCCATTGCCGAGTTTCACCAAACGAATGATTCGAGTGCGAATTCTAATCCGACGAGGCGCGGATTGCTGGACGGAAAACCGACAAGACACGGAAACCTACATTGATAAACCTAAATGCTCGGTCGGTGATCATACATTGAATGATTTGCGTTAGGTCATCCATTTTTGTAAAACACAGACTGAATAACACATCGGCAGATACGTGAAAGATGTAGTTACGATAAAACGCATATAGGGGGTGTTGGCATCGGTTAATAGGAAGTTGGCGTGGATACCTGTAAGCAAGACCTTTCACTTGGATCATGATCTTTTGCCCTGTGACCTTCACCAAAGGTCGGGCTATGTTGTCTGCACACATCTTTTGTTTCATCAGTTGATTTTAAAAAATATATACACCACATCTAGCTAATTCATGGCATCTGCCCATTTGCAGATAATGGACATTTCGAGCATTGGTCACGATAGCTTTACAATTTTGTATACTGTCAACTTTCTTTACAGGACTCACTCATAGGGGTATATCAGTTGACTCCCAGCACCTAAGGAACCGTTATTCAGAATATAAACATGAATGTAAGGTGCTTAGAGCCAAATTAACCCATTGCCACACAGTGACTCTTTTGACTCCCCGAGAGCAAAGGGCTTGTGAAAACATTGTGGAATATGAACAAATTGATTGTGACAAGCAATTTCTTAATTTCCCACAATGTTTTCTATCCCAAAAGACCAAAACGTTTTAAATATGATTCACTTGATATTGTCGTCTGCAGGATCTTTCAATTTGAACCACCCCCAAATTTTATCGTCTTGTAATGGGTTAAAGACCTCTATGGACTCACCGATATACAATGTACATATATAGGCCTTTGAATAAGAAAAGTGTATGAATACTGAAGATTGTAACATAGTTCTAACTTTCAATGTATGTGAGAACATATGGGGCTTGTCGTCGCTTTTATTCTGAAACCGCGAACCTACAGCTTGTTTTAAGTATTAGATAGAGGCGCAGCCTTTGAACGTTTATGTCGCGTAGAATCCACTATACAGACTAAACTGACACGATTTAAAAACGCAAAACACATTTTCATTAACTATTTCTTTCCTATTGCCTTGATCGGCACCATATTTGGGGACATGTATGAAAAAAAGTATACGCTTCACGCCCCAGCGATTTTGTCGTGTTTTCTGTAAACTATCCGGACATCTGAACCGCCCATCACTCAATGCTCGTGTGTCTCGTGCATTCAGACCACGTGTTAAATCACTAAGATTTTTTGTGTACAAATTGCCACTTTGATTTACTTGTTGAAAACATACGAGAACAACGAAAGAAAATTGAGTACAAAATGCTGAGGCTTACTTTGCGAAAAAGGAACCGAGTTTTTTGGCTTTTGGTTTGCGGTGTTTCGCAAATGAAGGTAGCTAGACGTTTTAATGTAGCCGAATCGACGGTTCCAAATTTTATGAGACGTGTAAACGACACGGGAAGATTTACAGACCACACACGTCCCGGTCAGCTGCGTGTAACAACTGTACGTTAACATAATTGTATACGTTAATGTCACTAACGCAACAGATTTGTGACGGCTCAGTCTACAGAAAATTCTATGGTTGGTAATCGCGGACGGCCTATACATCGCGACATGGTGATAAATCGCCTGTGAAAACACGGGGCTCGTCCTGTTGGATTCAGGCTCTTGACTCAACGTGCATTTTGGCATAATCTGACGTCCATTCCGACATTATTCGTGGCTTTAAAGGTCATTTTCTGTCTTGTTATGTTAACAAGTGTAACATTTACAATTTTACATGGCTATACATCGGTTTTGTAAAATGTAGGAGATACCATTTGTAAAAGTACTTTTTTGCGTTTTTAAATCGTGTCAGTTTATATCTGACTGAGTGTTCGTCAACCAAACCAATGAAAACATATGCTTCTGCTGTCATTCTTCAAACCACGCCTCCGACCGGAGCTACTATCGAGCGGATCTTACCGGAATTACACCATTTTCCCAAAAATTACATCATTTTTCATAACTTCACAGGAAACGGGGGCGTGGCTATGTATATCCGTGACATCAACTGACCGGCAGTGCGTTTAAGTGAAATATAGCGCCGAAATGTTCAAATATACTGCAATTTCATTGGTCCAAAAACTAGGACAAACACCAAATATGAAAGCAGGCACAGACGACAAAATAGATATGCACATTTATGAACAATATATTGCAGTAGGCTAAAGAACTGGTTATCAACATATTCCTTTGATTCCATGCTCTTCTTTATTTAGCAAATCTTAGAGTGTCAAAATCATGATCTTTCGATAAAAATGGTTAAACGTGACGGAAGACTATAAATTTTTTGAGTCGTGGGTTGCCTACGTAATAATTACAAATCACGTGTAATAATGTATTGTTACAGATGTCTACTCAACCGAGCAACAGTCACGAGTACCTACTCACATTTCTTACTATAATAATAATTTGTTTTTCAAAAGAAGCCATGCGATTGATGTCTTTACAATAAAAAAGTTGTTGCGGAAATATCAACATTTTCTATATACTTTGACTATAATTTTCTTTGATATAACTTTCTGTTTTTTGTAACAAATGTAACCCATCGCGCCAGAAGGGATCTTATGGGAAGCCCATAAAACCAAATTTGGAGAAATGGATCGGACTCAGCAGAAGTCAAACATACGTCGTATTTGTGAAAATGAGCATAATCATTGTAAGATAGGGAAAACATTCTACATTCAAAAAATTATATAAGAGTGAAAAGTTTCGATATTAGGTCAGCTGCGCGGACTGCGCAGACTGGCTAGGGTCGATATTTTTCACGCTTCCTATAAGGCACATAACTTAGCTTATATTTCTTACAATTTGCTGTTGGAAACCGGGCTCGTATTTGACTTACTTATCATTTTACTAAGCATTTTGAACAAACTGATAAAATAAAAAAGAAACTGCTGATTATCAACATTTTCTACCTTTACCTCAACGTTTCCAACAACTATTAACATAACATAGACCTGTATTTTTATGTCTTCTGATGAATTATTTTCGTCGTCTGCCATGAAAATTACATTAGACAAGTCGTCTAGGAAGGGCTTGGTCACGTGTTTCGTAGTTGTCCACTCAGCCGAACAATTATCACGGGAACATGATCAGGTTTCTCGAAACGAGGAATGGTTCTTCTGGAAATATTATTAACCCTTTCCAAAACGACATAATTATGGACTGTTCCAATTTGAAAGGTGTTGCAGACGACAATTTTGATGTCAGTAACGAAAGAATTGGTGTACAATATAGCACAGAAAATATTGAGACACAAGGAGAAACTGCTGGTTATCAGCAGTTTCTTCTTTTGTCTCAATATGTTCCCAAGCCTTTTCTGATAGGGACGTCAAAAGCAGGTCTTGTTTGGGAAAGGGTTAACCAATTAAAGCATTAAAGACGGCAAAATTTCAAGCTGGTCAAAATTCAAAAATACTGCAGTCGACAATGTAAAATGAAGGAAATAAGACATTTATTATCTTTCAGGATAGTAAAAAAAAAAAAAAAAAAAAAAAAAAAAAAAAAAAAAAAAAAAAAAAACTAGAACTGTCGCAAAGCGGACAAATACCCCCCACTAGCGCCTTGTCACTGAAAAAAGTGCTATAGGTCAAAAGGTTCTTTAGTTGGAGCATGGAAACGGATTTTAAACAAAGTCCGATTGTGACATTGAACTTTGACCTTCATGACCCAAAAACAATAGGGCACCTCCTTGGGTCATGGGCAACAACTGTGTAAAGTTTCATGATCCTAGGTCAACCGGTTCATGACTTAGAGCACGGAAACGGATTTTAAACAAAGTCTGATTGTGACCTTGACCTTTGACCTTGGTGACCCAAAAACAATAGGGCACCTCCTTAGGTCATGGGCAGCAACTGTGTAAAGTTTCATGATCCTAGGTCAACCGGTTCATGACTTAGAGCACGGAAACGGATTTTAAACAAAGTCCGATTGTGACCTTGACCTTTGACCTTCGTGACTCAAAAACAATAGGGCACCTCCTTGGGTCATGGGCAACAACTGTGTTAAGTTTCATGATCCTAGGTCAACCGGTTCATGACTTAGAGCACGGAAACGGATTTTAAACAAAGTCCGATTGTGACCTTGACCTTTGACCTTCGTGACCCAAAAACAATAGGGCACCTCCTTGGATCATGGGCAACAACTGTGTAAAGTTTCATGATCCTAGGTCAACCGGTTCATGACTTAGAGCACGGAAACGGATTTTAAACAAAGTCCGATTGTGACCTTGACCTTTGACCTTCGTGACCAAAAAACAATAGGGCACCTCCTTGGGTCATGGGCAACAACTGTGTAAAGTTTCATGATCCTAGGTCAACCGGTTCATGAGTTAGAGCACGGAAACGAAAAAGTCTACGGACGGACGGATGGACGGACGGACGGACGGACGGACGGACGGACGGACGGACGGACAGACAGACAGACATGGTGAAACCAATATACCCCCCTCTACTTCGTAGGTGGGGGGTATAAAAAAATGAAACGGGGTTATCGCTTGTCACAATCAATTTCTTAAATTTACATAATGTTTTCCCAAGCCTTTATCTTGAAAGGCGTCAAAAAAAAAGAGTCTGTGTTCAGGAAAGGATTACGTAGGCCTACATTATTCCACCAGGCGAAATGGACTGTCCGAGAAGATGTGTTCTGAAATTGGAAGATCGCCTATTCGTTGGATTTGCGTCTTCTTTTAAAGCAATTCGAACGGAATCTTTTGCTTTTAGAAGATATCCCGACCCTTACGAAATTTGAGCAGAAGAGGGAAGAGGTCACTTGCCCTCTTTTCTTTGTAAAAGTATTCGATAGGTAAGGCAAGACATGTTGCATTTATTTTAGTCTCGTCTTGTTCACTTCTTCCATCACATGATTTTTATATCTTCAGTCAAGTAGTATTATATATATCATCGGTGCTATTGCAAAACCGCGTAACTCCAGCTTTATTAAAGCTGGAGTTACGAGGTTTTGCAATAGCACCGACGATATTTTTGTTCCCTGGTTCCTGGGTTTGGTCTCGGAATTTTGCTCACCATAGGGGGAATCAACGTCTTTCTACTCATTTGAATAAGATGACAGATCTCGCAAAGGCGAAGCTAACTGTTGGCAAGTACATATGTATATACTCCGAGTGTTTAGAAATTTCCTTTCACAAAGAATTTGTTATTTTGCCTTGATTTTCAATATGATTTACATTATGGAGATCTTGTGGTCGTTTTTATAGATAAAGAAACCAAGAGTGATAGTAGATTCCTTAGCAATTTCCTATAAAAATCTTAGCTTTGACGTATTATATCTAGTTGAATTTCGGAGAGAATTCAAAGAAACGAAGTAGGATTCTACATACCATGCATATTATAGGCTGGGTAGGGATATATACCTTTACGCTTCCATGATGGCCCATTTTTGAATGACGAGTCAAATTTTCGTCGCTAGATGGAGTAATCCTCTTTCAGACACTATCAGGTGTATTCTCCAGGTGACAATTATAGGAACATTTCGTCGGTGGGAAGTCAAAATCTCGTAACTACAGCTTATTAAAGCTGTAGTTACGAGGTTTTGACTTCCCACCATCGATATTGGCAATAAGATTATACGGAAAACCTTATAGTAAGGTGACATTTTTAATGTACGAGTGCAAGAAAACCAATGTTTATCAGAAGTTGAATCGGTATCTGGAAAAAGGCACTTATCTTATTTAACCCTTTCCCAAACAAGACCTGATTTTACGTCCCTAATAGATGTGACTTGTGAAAATTTTGAGGCAAAAGAAGAATCTGCTGATGACCAGCAGTTTCTCCTTTTGTCTGAATATTTTCTATGCCATCTTATACGCAAATTCTATCTTTAACAACATCCCTTTTGTCGTCTGCGACAGCTTTTGAATTGGATCACCTAAGAAGTTTGCTGTTTGGGAAAGGGTAAAGACCATCAAGTATTCAGATCAGCACCGTTTGACGAATTTCCATGCTGATCTCTAAAAGCTTCTTTACTATTTGTAGCAACTCTCAGAGAGCTGAATGGAATTAAAAATCCGGGCACACTAATGTCTCGTCAAACTTCGTTGTCTCAAATGACGCCGAAGACACGAAGTGCTTGCTATCTAATGATGGGAGGAATACCTTAACCCCTTCCCAAACTAGTTTTTACGCCCCTAATAGAATAAGTTTGGGAAAACATTGAGGCAAAAGAAGAAACTGCTGATATCCAGCAGTTTCTCCTTTTGTCTCAATATTTTCTATGTCATATTTTACACAAACTCTATCTTTGATAACTTCCATATTGTCATTTTTGGCAGTTTTTGAAGTAGATCAACTTCAAATTTTGCCGATTGGGAAAGGGTTAATGTACAAACTGGCCTAGGTCCATTTGGGTCTGAATACCATACTGATCCCCTTTCAAGACCCAGACTCATTCTTTTTACTGGTCACATTTAATCCTCCTCCTGGTTTTAGTTTTCCCTAAATGAAAATTATATAAATGTGTGGCAGCAGGAAATGTGTACGCACACGATTGCCATACAAGCGCGGATCCAGGTATTTTTCCCAGGGGAGGTCATCCGATCTTCAACCCCCTTTTTTCGCCAAATTCCGGGGGGGGGGGTCAGGACCCCTCTGGATCCGTGCATGCAGATACATGTCATACCATGAAGGACCAAATATAATAACGGTTTGTCGTGGCACACAGGGATGAATGCCGCAGCTTATTTGGGACATAACCAGTAATCTTTTCGCCAAATTCAAGGGGGGGATCATGACCCCCTGACCCCTCACCCTCCTCTGGATCCGCGCATGCCATAGTAAATGAGTACTAGGAAGGAAAAGAAATGGTAGTATAGTCCGGTTAGGACATGGTGTCATATGTTTACTAACTTTACCCATGTAAACAATGGTAAAAAGCATCATTAATTTTGATGACAGTGTTGCATGCGTTGGTTCGAATCTTACACGTGTTTCGCATGTAGAATTTCAGCAGTTTGTATTTACAAAAAACTATGTATAAATTTATTAAACCTTGCAACGATATCGCAAACGGGGTATAGCAGTTATTGGATATCGGCACTCATTCTCTGTTCAAAAGAAAGAACTTATGGTATGCTTTAGAACCGTAAGCAAAAGGCATACCGACATTTGTTGCGAAAAGCCGTTTCTGTGGCACTACGGTCAAGAAACTTCAATATAATTTTTGCCTTTGATTGTCACATGGGTATTGGTTTTACCAAACACACATTGTTTCAGTTTTGATTTGTAACTATGTACCCACATTCTCTAATTCTCGAAAGAGTATTTAACATACCATCTTTGTCACAAATCGGGATTGGAAAAAAAGCAAATAGATAACATTAGAATGCCAAAAATCATTTATTTTAAAAATCGTAATTACGTGGTGGCGTATTGGCAGTCATGTATTTATGTACATTTTGGTGGTGGCGGTACGTACGGGGTGTATGTTTCCGGATACATGCGATCTTCGTATGTCTCACCAGGAGGATCCTAGAAAAAGACACACGCATATTTAAAATGATTTCATTTTGTTTGATTTCAATATTCGTTTTGTTTTGTTATAATATCAAGCCAATTTTCCTGGGTTTAACTTGGTGCATTTCAATTTTTGTTCTCGTTTGTCATCAGATTGTAATTGTACGTGCTGCACAACGTGAATAGTTTCTAAATGATACATACACATTTTGCGTGACAACCATCTTTGTGGATTTTTATACATAAAGCTTGAACAAAGGTTAAAAGGCAAGGTGGATAGAAACTCATCAAAATGATTCGGTCTTCTTCCTACTGCGTATACGGTACATACTGTGGATAATCACGTGACTCAGAATTTCAGAAAATAGTCAATATTTTTGTTAATACTTGACCAATTTGAATTCGGTTTGAAGTAGAGAAGGTAGGAAAATGCCATGAATAAGCTGGGCGTGGTGGATTAACAACAACAACAACAACAACAACAACAACAACAACAACCACCACCACCACCACCACCACCACCACCACCACCACCACCACCACCACCACCACCACCACCCAGCTGACAAAAAAATTATTGAAGATCAACCAATGTTTTGGTTGATATTCAATATTTTTTCATCGGCTAATTTTTTCTCTAAAAAATCCACTACATCCATAAAATATGTGACTTCCGTCCATCTTCTCTGCTTCAAACCGAATTCACATCTGTCCCGCTGTCACGTGTTTACAAAAATGTTGAAGATTGTTTTGAAATTGTTGTATGACTTGATTATCCACCGTGAGTACACATATTGCAAGACAGCTAAACAATTTTCACCAAAATTTGTGAAAATCATCAAAAATTCCATGAATATGTGACCAATTTGAAATCGGTGTGAGGCAGAGCTAAAAAAAAAAACAAAACAAAAAAAAAAAAACTGAAATGTGTTGGCCTGATTAAATTTGCTACCCTGTTTGACTTTCTTAAAAAATGAGATTGACAAAAGAGTATACTCTATACAAAATCCAGAAAGTCAGCGTTTACGTCTGTTATAAAAAGATTGTTCTTGCTTTAATGTACACAAATCCCATCTCTAGCAAAAGTAGCTTGCTTTCGATTTGAACCTGTCAAAAAAGCCGCTTGGAAAAGTATTTTAAGCATTCTGATGCTGTTCACGCCATATTAATGGTCGGACAAAATCATTGGCAGGTAGTTTAGACTAAGATTAGCATGCACAGAAGTGCAGCCTGATGTTAAATTACGCTACCTGCTTGCTACTAGGTTAGTGTAGCAAAACCTTGACACAAACTGACTGAAGCATTTTTCAAAGTCAGCGGTTAATCCATTCCCACACAATGACTCTTTTCAACTCCTACAAAAGTAATGCCTTTGGAAAACAATGTGGGAAAATGAAAAAAAAATGCTTATCACAAGCAATTTCTTTATTTCCCACAATGTTTCTAGGCCAAAAAACCAAAATAGGCCTATGTAAATTTTCATTTACCTAACATTGTCGTCGGGAAGATATTTCAACATAGACCAGCTTCTAATTTTCAGTTTGTTTATGGGTTAACCCATTACCAGACAGCAAACTTTTGGACCATTCCAAAATCAAAGGTATTGTGCACAGACGACAATTTCAAGTTGATGGAATTTCAAAAATCTTTTCATTTTGGGTTAGAAAACATTGTAAAAAATGAAGAAATTGCTTGTCACAAGCATTTTTTTCATTTTCCACAATTTTTTCCCAAGCCTTTTCTTGTGAGGGTGTCGAAAGGCGTCACATTTGTGGGAAAAGGTTTAGAATACCTGTAAAGTTTCCCCCATACAAGCATGGTAGTGTTTTGACGAGTTAAGTTTAGCCTTAAAGTCATCCACAAACGCTTTGTCGGTCCAATCTGCTGACCTCATCTTCTCAGACAACTGAAAAACGAACAGACCCGTGTCATAATCAAAGTACTGAAAGTACTGATAGTGTTTAGACGCGTTCAGTTTAGCTTTAAAGTCATCCACAAACATTTTGTCGGTCCAGTTTGCTGACCTCATCTTCTCAGACAACTGAAAAACGAGCAAAACCATGTCATAATCAAAGTACTGAAAATACTGATAGTGTTTAGACGCGTTAAGTGTAGCCTTAAAGTCATCCACAAAAGATTTGTCGGTCCAGTCTGCTGACCTCATCTTCTAAGGTAACTGGAAGCGTTAGAGACTTGGTTATCAAAACACTGAAGTAGCGGATTACGGACGTTCGTTCAGAGTTTGAAAACATTCGGTTGAAACACAAGTTCACAAGTGTATTTTACCTTTCAGGGTGTGACTAAACCAATGGGTTATTCGACGAGTTTACTTCTCAATATCTTGGTTACAATAAGAGAAAAACGTGCACCACGAGCATGAATACATTTCGAAATTGAAAGTTAGATCGCTATGCTAATGAACTAGCCCGTTTTTTGACGGCCACTCTTTTTGGGACGTCTACATAAGCTACAATAGTCCCAGCCGAAATTGACAGTGACGTAGGCTTATGTTTACTACTTGACAACCAATCAACTCTGTTCGTATTTGTAACGGTGCAAATCAGACGAATTGATTGGTTTTGCAGCAGTAAACATCAGCCTACGTCACTGTAATTTTCGGCTGGTACTATTGTATGTATATGCATCGTATCAATACGATCGTTTATACGGTCTATATTTTGGGGGTTTGTTTTTCTTTTCATTGTAGTACCATTACCATAGTATATTCTGATTTTTTTCGGGAGACAGGGCGGAGCCTAGTAAATGGTTCATTACATTTAAGCTTGAGGAGAAACAGCCTTCTCGCTTAGCGGTACATCGTCGGTATTATTGCAAAATATTATAACTACAGCGTGAATCAGGCTGTAGTTACGAGGTTTTATAACAACTCATTTTACAATAGAGCGTTCTTTCAATTTGGAAATGTGTTCATGCTCGTGCCGCACGTTTTTCTCTTATATCAACCAAGATATCGAGAAGTAAACTAGTCGAATAACCTCTTCGCTTAGCCACACCCTGTGAGGTGAATAAAATTGGATTATAGTATTCTCGGTTCTACCATTGTAGAAAATTGTGTACGTTTGATCTACGCTTGATTCAAGACGTATAACTCATCGGCTATAAAAGTAGACTTGTATACAAACACTTTACTTCTTGTTTGTTGTTGATAAATGGCCCAACACAAAACCTTTCTCTTTTGAGAATAAACGAGTGGGACATTAATTTTCTCGTATAGATCACGATAAATGGTTTGGTAAATGTTAAAACTATGTATTTGTTTTTTTAGTGTTTGTATTCAAGTCTACAGTTATAACCGATAGACTATAGTTACGAGATTTTAAAACAACACCGACGGTTAATCAAAACATAACGGTAAACCTAGTCTATCTTTAGCACAAAATTCATTGCCATTGTACGTTATCGTATACCTCACGAGAAATGACCTGGCAGAGCAGCCCATGCTATCGAATGGAATGGTCTGCCAGGTCAATTCTCGTCCACTATAACATACTTACCATTTGTGGTGGAAGGTGGTAAGTGTCCATGACTGGTAGACTGTAGCAGTTCTTTACCTTGAAGCTTGGGTATACATACAAGAACGTCAGGTACGTTACTGTAACATACAGGAACGTAAGACACGTTACCGTAACATACTTACCATTTGTGGTGGAAGGTGGTAGGTGTCCATGACTGGTAGACTGTAGCAGTTCTTTACCTTGAAGCTTGGGTATACTCACAGGAACGTCAGACACGTTACCGTAACATACTTACCATTTGTGGTGGAAGGTGGTAAGTGTCCATGACTGGCAGATTGAAACAGTTCTTTACCTTGAAGCTCTGATATACGTACAAGAACGTCAGACACGTTACCGTAACATACTTTACATTTACGGTGGAAGGTGGTAAGTGTCCATAACTGGTAGACTGTAGCAGTTCTTTACCTTGAAGCTTGGGTAAACATAGAGGAACGTCAGATACGTTACCGTAACATACTTACCATTTATGGTGGAAGGTGGTATGTATCCATGACTGGTAGATTGAAGCAGTTCTTTACCTTGAAGCTCGGGTACACATACAAGAACGTCAGACACGTTACTGTTACATACTTACCATTTGAGGTGGAAGGTGGTAAGTGTCCATAACTGGCAGGCTGTAGCAGTTCTTTACCTTGAAGCTCGGGTATACATACAAGAACGTCAGGTACGTTACTGTAACATACAGGAACGTCAGACACATTCCCGTAACATACTTACCATTTGTGGCGGAAGGTGGTAAGTGTCCATGACTGGTAGACTGTAGCAGTTCTTTACCTTGAAGCTCGGGTATACATACAAGAACGTGAGACACATTTCGTCTTGTGTGGATAAACCACCCTGTAATTATTTATTAGTTGTATAAATAATGAATCATCATCATCACCACCACCACCTCCACCACCACCACCACCACCTCCACCACCACCACCACCACCACCACCACCACCACCACCACCACCACCACCACCACCACCACCACCACCACCACCACCACCACCACCACCACCACCACCACCACCACCACCACCACCACCAATAAATGGTACTTTATAGCTTTAAAAATTAAGATTGAATATAATGATTTGTTTGATCATTACGAGTTTTAAAGTTTCTGATATTGGACAAGACGAATTTTGTCTCATCTACTTGTGCTTAAGCTGATTAGAATGAATCTATTCAATTGTATCTGGTTTGATTTTATAGTTTGAAACATTTATCCTTTTAGAAAGACTTTCATCGTGTGAAATGGGTGAGTGCAAAATTCAGTTGAATTATTGAGCTGCAGGACATGATATCACCAGAAAGGCAAAAACCAATACAAAAATGAAATGAGCCAGGATCTGGAAAAAGGTTCTTTAAGGCTTTTGAGGCCAACATGGTTCAAGATCAGCCTGCGTATACACACAGTCTGATCATGACCCATGTTGGTCTCCAATTGCTTCTTGGTGACCTGTAGCATCAATTAGACAGCAGCATGGGTCTCAGGCATACTGCACTTTTTGGCTCAGGCTGACCGTGAAACTCGGTAGTCTAAAATCATATAAGGGCCCTTTTTCCAGATCCAGGCTCAAATATAAAAAGGAAAAAGAAAAGTATAAGAAGAGAAAATGACATACAAATGTTGGCCCCGTCCTTCCCCTGGAATCATATCTACAGTCAACGGAAAAAGAATCTCCCTGAAGAGGAAAACATACGTGCTTGTTAAGATTTGCTAAAACAAGACCGCGTGGCGTCCCGAAGAAAAAAAATCTGTTTATTCCTCAAATCTACTCTCATGTAATACATATAATTTCAAATACCAATAACGTCGATTTTAACATTTGCAACAGCTTTCAAAATCGCGTCTCGATTTGAAACGCACTTAGTAATTCGATATTTTTGGAGAATTTCCACATAGAACATGGATCCCGTTTAGCAACAAATGACAAACTGTTACACAACAATTGCATTAATTAGTTCTTGTCCTACAAATAGTACTACAGCTGGGAACTGAACACTTCAATAAGCTCCCCAACACATATTGAACAAAGTTTAAAAGCTATGGCGTATTTGTGTAACACGTATATTTGAAATTACAAGTAGGACCTTAGCTATAATGATGTCCATTTGACTTTTTCTCGTCCGATCAGATACTTAATTTTGTAATTCAATGTAACAAATTGCGCATAAAAGTATTAGTGAATTTCTAATTGTTTGAAGTACATAATTATTACATAAATCAGGCCCGTAGGCCAAAAATGCTGAATTTTCTTAATTTTACACTGAAAATTTTGAGAAAATCCAAATTAGCCCCCCCCCCCCATATTCATGACAAGGGCTTTAGCCCCCCCCCCCCCCCCCCATATGAAATTGCTTCCTACGGGCCTGTAAATCTCTTTCAAATGTTGTCATTATTTTTTATATCATAAGATATTCATGATCTTTTGTGATTATGTAGATAACCATAATCCCGCTACAAATGCGAAATAGAAAATAAAAGCTTTTGAATTAAGAATGGTGCACTTGATTTTAAATGCATCCATTAACAAACAACATGGGAGTTGACTGGTCACTTAACCAACATTCTTGTCATAATACGAATGTTTCTTTGATTTTGCAGGATATTTTGGAGGTGATTCGAACACCATGCAGATCCACTTACTGGTCTTATTGACAGTTCTTCTGGAAAGATTCTGAATTCCTGGAAGTTAAAGTCGTAAGCTGGTTCGTCAACGATCGGCTTGAGTTCCGTACCGTTACGGAAATGTCGGGTTGTCATGCCAACGCCAAGAAGATGCGAATGTTGTAATACACCGAAAGCCTTAATTTCCTGTAAGTTACTTTGTCTAAATCCCTGAAATAAAAAAAAATCTTTCATAAACGGACTTCCATTTTCTATTGCTTTATATATGTAATAATAACTTGCAAATAAGAGAATAGAATTACTCGATCGTTTGATTATTGCACAACATAATGAATAGAAGCTCGTTTTATGGTCTCATACTCCTACCTACATTTCTCTCTGCAGAGTAACCTTTCGTTGCTTTCCCATTTCATCTATGTAACCGGCAAACTCGCTAAATGGCAAATTGTTTTACCACTGTTAAACTATTTCCTTGGAAACATGATTCGGATTAACAAGGAAAATGTTATTAAAAACACAACATAAAATTCACACAAACTGACGTAATCAGCAGAATATAATGTAGGCCTAACTATTTTATCATGCCACCTTTCTGATCAGAATCACTTGCTAACAAATAATACCGCACCGATAATAATTGTGGTCAATTTTTACAAGATTTTGCATTCCTATCACATGGAATAAGTGCTAAACGTAAGCAGCTTGAATTACTGATATATTTTGTGCTTCAGAAATGAAGTTTAATTGTTCTATGTAATTGCAATTTTGAGTTGTTGCTATGTGACGTATATATTTATCACATATCGTCGTTTTTCATCGAAACCCTCGTATCTGCAGCCTGTTTTAAGCTGCAGTTACGAGGTTTTCGATGGAAAGCAGCGATATATGACTTCATAATGTTCTCATTACAGATGAGAATGTAATGAACGAATCTCATGCAAGAGAGATGTCTACTAACCTCGTTCATACATTTTGCATTACAATATCCGGACGAAATGAAAGCCTCTTCGTTGGGCGGTATGACCTGATATCCACTAACGATCACACCAAGCTCTAGCAGACCGGCCTCGTGTTTACGGAACTGTTTGGTTAGAGTTATCCGTATACCCGAGTTGTCTAGAACCCCAGTTCGCTGGTTAGGGTTGTCGTAGTGAGTCTCCATCAAGTAATAATCGCCATCTTTGATGGGAAAACCAACGTCTTTAGGGAAATAAAACGGCTGGAATAAAGAAAGGAAAAATTTCGACTGTGAAAGTAAGAGTATGTGGTAAAAATGCCATTTACTGTATTGAATGAATTGAAACAAAGTAGATATCGTTGGTGGGAGATCAAAATATCGTAACTCCAGCTAATACAAGCTGTAATTACGAGGTTTTGACCTCCCACAAACAATATATGTTTACCCATGTCACTTCGGGAAATCACTTAACACGACAATTGCAGAAAATCTTCAACAATTTTGTTAATACTTTGTCGATATGGAAACTACACGTACCACCACCAACAACAACCGGGATCCAACAAAAGAGCACTGGCGGCATTTGAAATCAACATAATTCTTTACCATCCTAGAAGCGTCCTGATATCTGAATGTTTGCTTCATGTTATGAATACGCTTTCGAAAACAGCATTGATCTGGGCCCTGGCTGATTCAGTTGTGAATATGACGAAACCTACCTCACCACCGATGGCCCAGGCTAGGAATATATCCGTGCACTCTTGGGGGAAAGATTTGGGTCTCTCGCCATAACATTCTCCTCGTGCATTCTCGCTGACTGAACGATTGACGTTAGAACATCGGTAGATCACAATATGATGAACGTTCTTTTCGTTACCAGGGGTAACAACCGGCTCGTACTGAAAAGAAATTTACAAACTTTGTTAAAGGTAAATTTCCTATGGGATGTTCAAAATGCAATTAACTGACAATAATTTCAATAAAACATTCAAAACGTCCCTCTTACAGGCGCGTCACTTTGACTAGGAAATCATACCAATCTGGCATTCCCGGAATATGGCCAATCCCAGATTCACGCCGGTAGGTTTTTCGTATGACGCCACTCACATTCGGCAATATCCTACCTAATAATGAGTCTTCTCTGATGAAAATTCGCTCTTTGATATTTGGATGTCACTATTTGAATAGCGACATCCAAATATCAAAGAGCAAATTTTCATTAAACCGCGTTCCCATTGCCGACCAATTCAACTCGATCAACTCGATCGCCTAAATTCCCGGATCATACCCGATTAAACTCGATCAAATGTATATACACGACTAAAAGAGCGCCTAAAAATATGTACATTCAAAGCAAGTCAAAAGTATGAATCTCTTTCGAGAAAAGTACGCATTCTTTGTGAATTTTCATGCATCGCACGACTAAACGTACGTTATAGACGCAGACCGCACGCAGACCGCTCTTACAACCGGTCGTACGTGCTCCTGCGTGCGGTCTGCGTCAAAACGTACGTTTAAGTCGTGCGATGCACGCACGAGCAACGTACGATTTTGATGGACGCAACCACGACGCAGACTCCGTTTTGTGGCAAAATTAATGTATCCGGCACGTTTTATAACTACTCTGGTACTTCGACACATGCGAAGATATTTAAAATCGTTGAGGCAACGTGAATAAAAGAAAATTTGAACGCTTTAAGTCGTTGTCGATTACTGTATGGATTTGGATTGAGCATCATGATCATATCAACATGACTATACGTACATTCTAACACTACATAATTATATAATGGATTAGAACAAAAGCATTGCTTATATAATTCTTTTCCTTATAGTTGAATACGTAGTTAGACATGGTAAGGCATTGTGTCAATATTTATAGAGGAATTGTCACTAAACATCCGACCAAGATACATAGGTTTTGTGTATCTATACTGCATCTATGCAAAATCCACAACATATCAGTTTTGAAATAATACTACAGTAATGAGCATGGATTCGATTTATATAGCTATTTATATGTTATTAATTCATACCCACCCATGGCTTTCTTTAAGCCATTTACACAAAAATGGATCCTACCAAAATTTAAATCATATAAACGTTTTCAAAGGCAACATCTAGTTGACCTCTTCAGGGTCTGGTCCGTTTCTTATGTAATAAATTTAAGGATATCCTTTATGGTACCATTTGGTATGGCAGGTCACAGTTACTCACGCAGATATCAATCAGCCCTACTTTTCCACAAGATCGTTTGCTAGATTGAAATATATTTCCGAGATCATCTATTGTTCATTTTCAATAAATGCGCAGTCGTTCACTGCGCAACAAAGGCGCACGTTTTCTTCCATGCTGTTACTATAATTAGAACGATGTCAATATTTTCCAATAACGTTCTCATTTGTTAAATATTGTCAGAACAGCGTTCAGCACGCATGGGTCTTCTTACAAGGTTTCGATGCGTTTCCAAACTTTTCAAATTTAAAAAAATATATAGAATATCTAGCCCAACCCCTTGAGCAGAAAAAAGTGCAATTATGAATCGAATACAAAACCTTTCCAAAACAAAACCTGGTTTTGACGTTTGTAATAGAAAGAAATGGGAAAAGACATTGAGGC
Organism: Fragum sueziense; assembly: GCA_963680895.1. Lineage (NCBI taxonomy): Eukaryota > Metazoa > Mollusca > Bivalvia > Cardiida > Cardiidae > Fragum > Fragum sueziense. Next base: position 7,526,381 of record OY804599.1, on the reverse strand, counting down.
AAATAAATAGAATTTCCTTTTATACCTATTCTGTGTTACAAAGTACAAATACCTTGACCCTATCAACACCCATTTTGTATTGTGCAGCAGATTTGAATTTGGAAACGCTAACATTTTACTGTCTGGTAAACTAAAAGTGTTAAACTTTCCTAAACAAAGATTTATAGTCTGGGTTGCCCTAACAATAACTCGGAAAATGTCTTAGGATAGAAAGAAATATATATTAGCAACTTTTATTCTTAGTCATTTTGTTCGAAAACTTAACATTGACATGTTCCCCAAATTTATTCGATATACAAAGCTCATCTGGAATGTAACCTTCTTTGAATATTTCAATCTGTGCAATATGACCTCCCTCCAGGTCATCCATTAATCCTTACCAATCCATAACATGAAAACCTAATGCTAAACTATAACATTGGTATTTTCCCCAAAAGAAATCGACATACAAAGTTCAAATTTGGTATGTAACCTTCTCTAAATGATATCTGCTCCGTGAAGTATCAGCTGCCTCGAGACCGTCCATTAACACATATGAATCATTAACAGAAAAACTTACATATTAGCATTTTCTCCACAAGTATTTGACAAACAGAATCCAAATTTGGTTAGTAGTTTTAAAACGCAAGTTAACATTAGAACTTCGCATTATAATTTTCTCCACAAGTATTTAAAATAAAAAGTCCAACTTTGGTAAGTAACCCCATTTCAATGATATCCATCTGCTCCGTGCAAAATGACATTTGTGAAGGTCATCCTTTTATTCTTATCAACCCTAAACATGCAACTCTGTAAATTTTAGTTTACAGGTTAGGGTCATTCATGAAGGTCAAAGTCAAATATCAAATATGGCCATAATTTTAGAAAAGTAGACATTTGGGGGTATTTGTGCTTCATAGATACATCTTGTTTTTTTTATATAAGGAACATCATACGAGGCATAGTTTAGTTAAGCCGAAAATGTTGTTGAACATAGTGCCGATAATGTTGCGGAAAGGGAAAGGATGAAAATTTTCGAAACAATGTTTTCTTCTTTTTGTATCGCGCCATGCGCGATACATATGTGGTATACATATTCTAATTTTAGAAATTACGTCATGAGGGATAATTTTTTGTACTTGAAAGTCGTATATATAACATACACATAAACTGTTTACACGGTATATTTTTTCAAGCAGTACTATTAGTATACGTTGAAGTTCGTTTAATCTCAGACCACGCTGAAAATTAGTGTAAACAAAATTCTAGTATAGTTTTATACTTTGCATAGCAATGGAAAGTCCCTACATCCGATTTGCCCATGGTGGACATGTATTTTTCCTATCCGTTTAAATGCAACGAATTTGTGCATACCATTTCGAATCACAATAAGAAATCAAATAACGAGAAGTACCAAGTACTATTGAATGACCACTACATGTTCAATTTGGACTGGTCAAATTGCATGGATATTCTTATCTGACTAGATATGTGTATTGCTAGTAGAACAAATGGTTTTTTTTCAAGCGTTTTTTCAAAATTACTTTGCAATGTGAATTCCTACGTTCGGTTTGCCCATGGCCTATCCGATTCGCTGCATCGCTTCCTAAGAAATCAAAGCACGATAAAGACTTTAGTATTGAATGAACACTGAATGTACAATTTTGGATGATTAGATTCCATAATTTCAAGGGATCGTCTGAACTAAATAGGCATGTGTATAACTAGTAGAACAAATAGGTTTTCTCAAACTTTTTTTTCTAAAAATTACAAACTGTTTGGGGTTTTCACATAAAAGAACAACTCAATTTTTATGTCTCAACAGTTTTTGACTGGATAGATTTCAAAACCATTCAAAAGAATACTTTATGCCCAATCAATTCGCCGCCACAATCAAAACTTTAGTCTTGTACTTTTTGTTACACTCTAGTAAATCTCCTCGTATGTGTCGCTCGTTCTTTGTGTTTTCTTTTGTTTGTGATACGTACAAATGTAGGTCCCGATTTATGACCTAGCAGAGATGATCTACCGGGTGAATTATTGAGACATATTCATGGTATTGTTTGTATTGTGTTACAGCTTAAATAATAAACATTCCTTATATATTTGGCTTCATTTTAGCGGCTGGTAGTTGTCAGTTTATATGGCATTTCTGTATTTCTTTTTTTACATTTAATTTATTGCTCCGCCGGACAAAAGTAATATCATATCCGTGGCATTGTGACTGTTGTGCGTTCGTTCATCAATGTCTGTTATCGTAAACGTTTCCTATTCCTGCTGTTATCAAAGCATTTTTAGATTCCATAGACTAAGATTAGCATGCACTCTGATCTATTCATCACAGTCTGATCTCTATTGAATGATTATACGAACAAATAAGCTATAGTGGTCAAAATGTTCCGGTTTGGAAAATTTACTTGATACGATTTTTAGCTCGCCCGGGACGATAGTCTCGGAAGAGCTATTGTCATACCCCCGGATGTCAGCGTCGGCGTCGGCGTCGGCGTCAGCGTCCGCAAAAACTTTAACCTGGCCTGTTAGAGATACAGCCTTCATATTTCACCTGTGGGTACCTCTAACCAAGACCTTTAATTTGAGACCATGACCTTTGACCTTGTGACCTTGACCTTGGAGTTTGACCCACTTTTAGACCGTTTTAAAAACTTTAACCTGGCCTATATCTCATGCCATATTACACCTACAGCCTTCATATCTCACATGTGGATAACTCTTACCAAAACCTTTCATTTGAGACCATGACCTTTGACCTTGTGACCTTGACCTTGGAGTTTGACCTACTTTTAAAAACTTTAACCTGGCCTAAAAAAACTTTAACCTGGCCTATATCTTAAGCCCTATTGGACATACAGCCTTGATATTTCACATATGGACACCTCCTACCAACACCATTCACATTTGACCATGACCTTTGACCTCATGACCTTGACCTTGGAGTTTGACCTACTTTTAAAAAACTTTAACCTGGCCTATATCTCATGTCTTTTTACGCCTACAGCCTTGATATTTCACATATGGACACCTCCTACCACCACCATTCACATTTGACCATGACCTTGGACCTTGTGACCTTGACCTTGTAGTTTGACCTATTTTTAAAAACCTTTAACCTGGCCTATATTTCATGTCCTATTACACCTACAGCCTTGATATTTCACACATGGACACCTCCTACCAACATGATTCACATTTGACCATGACCATGGACCTTGTAACCTTGACCTTGGAGTTTGACCTACTTTTAAAAGACTTTAACCTTGCCTATAGCTCATGTCCTTTTACACGTACAGCCTTCATATTTCACATATGGACACCTCCCACCAAGACCTTTTTTATTTGACCGAGACCTTGGACCTGGTGACCTTGACCTTAAAGTTTGACCTACTTTTAAAAAACTTTAACCTGGCCTTTATCTCATGTCCTTTTACACCTACAGCCTTGATATTTCACACAATGACACCTCCTACCAACACTTTTCACATTTGACAATGACCTTGGACCTGGCGACCTTGACCTTTGAGTTTGACCTACTTTTAAAAAACTTTCACCTGGCCTATATCTCATGTCCTTTTGCACCTACAGCCTTGATATTTCACACATGGACACCTACCAACACGGTTCACATTTGACGGTGACCTTGTACCTTGACCTTGGAGTTTGACCTACTTTCAAAAAACATTAACTTGGCCTATAACTCATGTCCTTTTACACCTACAGCCTTGATATTTCACACACGGACACCTCATTCCAACACAGTTCACATTTGACCATGACCTGTGACCTTGTGACCTTGACCATGGAGCTTGACCTACTTTTACAAAATTTCATTTTGGGCCATGACCTTTTTACCTTGACCTAGGAAAAGACTTTTCTTTGTGACAACCTCTCGTTTGGGCGAGCTTTATTGTCCGCGGACAATTCTTGTTATATTCAGAAGGTTAATGGATAAACAAGTACTTTTTCTATTTAATTAAAGTATATTTACCTATTCTTACCAAAGGCTAGCGGGGCTTATGCCACGGTCCTGTTTCCGGCGTGCGTTCATGTGAAAACTTCTCCAAAATTACTAGGCAAGTTTCAATCAAGATTCAAACAGGAATCTTCTAACATAGGAATCTAACAGGAATCTTCCTTGCATGGAGCCTTTCGAATTGTTTTTGTTTTCTTTTGTTTTTGTTTTGTTTTTTCATTTTTTCGAAAAATAATTTCATAGTGAACTGTGGTTACTATGGTGAACTTTCAATTTTTTTGTGTGCCTTTTTTTCCTTCTTTTTTTCCAAAAATAATTTCACGGAGAAACGATTCAGGACCATCTTGGCCCTAATTCCTTGCTGAAACATTCGGTTTCCTTTCTTGTTTAAGTTAATTTTAATCGCCATTTATTCAACTGCAACATTTGACCGCTTCCATTAGTGGGGCACATAACTCATATAATCGTTCAGTTTGTGATACAAGCATGAAATTTGGCATATATATAGTTTCAAGTGTATATTTTCAGAAAAAAGTGCTAGCCACTTGAAATTCAATATGGTGGCCATTTTCTGAGATGGCCGCCATCTGAGCATTATAGAGCTTCCCTGCGCAATGATATGACGCACTAAAACTAATAGAAACTTGCATTTTTCATTTCAAACACTCAGACATAAATGCCAAATGTAAAAAAGACAATATTTGTGCGTGAGATGGCAACCAAAATCTCATATGGCAGCTATACAATATAAAGTCCTTCATTTCTATATGAAAATTGCGAATTTACCGCTGGAAAAAATATTTGATTTGCTTTTTCGACTTATAAGCTCTACTGGCTAATTTCATTAATAAATTTAAAAAAAATCAACTAACTTGATAACAGATGGCAGCCAACCAAGCCCGTGTAATCATTATTTTCTTACTCTTTTAATATAATCGATTGCCATAGATATCTGCAAATGTAATATGTAGTGAATATCAGTTTGGCGAAACAATTAATTTAGAGCCACAGAACCTACTATAATAAGTATATATATAGTTTCAAGTGTACATTTTCAGAAAAAAGTGCTAGCCACTTGAAATTCAATACGGCGGCCATTTTCTGAGATGGCCGCCATCTAGGCATTATAGAGCTTCCCTGTGTAATGATATGATGTACTAAAACTAATATAAACTTTCATTTTTCATTTTAAACATTCAGACATAAATGCCAGATGTAAAAAAGACAATATTTGTGCTTGAGATGGCAACCAAAATTTCATAGGGCTGCCATACGATATAAAGTTCTTCAATTTTTATATGAAAATTGCGATTTTACCACTGGAAAAAATCTTTGATTTGCTTTTTCGACTTATAAGCCACACTGGCTTATTTCATTGACGAATTATATAAAATCTGACTGACTTGATAACAGATGGCAGCCAACTAAGTCTATGTAATCTTTATTTTCTTACTCTTTTAATCCATTGCCATAGATATCTGCAAATGTAATATGTAGTGTATATCAGTTTGGTGAGACAATTAATTTAGAGACACAGAACCTACTGTAACAAGTAGACTACAAGATTGGGTCCCTCAACAAAGAGAAATGGTATGTAGAATACAAGTGAGATATAGTGTTTGTGGACCCGAGATGGCAATCATCTGGAACAAGTCCCCAGTGATATAGTTTTCAAATTTGATAAGATCCCCATGAGAGATGGTAGCCAACCGGCCTTTTTCAGAGAAGGTCTCTAAAAATGTAGCAGACGATTTTCAATTTTGACAATATGCCTACAAGAGATGGCAGCCAAACCCACTGAGGCTAATTATTGTTTTAACGCCGTCTCAGTTGATTCCTATTTTCAACATCCATGTGTCCGGTGTATTCGTTATTTGGCCAGAATAGTTCTGTAAATCAACAGCCTTTACAAGGAAACTAGCCCTCACCCCATATGGGGTCCCTCGACAACAAGAGATGGTATGTCGAATACAAGCAAGGTTTAGTGCTTGTGAACATAGTCATCTCAACACTGAAGAAGCTGTACAACATATATGGCCGCCACTGCTTATTTATGATTTTAACTTTCATGTGATATTTCACAGACGCAGATATAGAGTTAAGTGCAGAAAAGCCTGGCTTTCTTGAACTTACACCGTCCACTTCAAGTTTTTGCACCCATTCGTAGCCATCTCTCTGCAGCATTACGAAACTGGGTCCAAACAACTCTCCAACATTCATTTTCTTTTGGCAATGCCCATTTCGACCGGCATTAATAATTCGGTTGCTGAAAATTACACAGTCTCTAAATATGGCCAGCTTTGTATGCAGCCTGTTTTGTGCATTGATATGGTGCTTATACAATAGGACTAAGTCATGAAGTTTGAAAACTGGACTTTCTCAGAAGCCACGAATTCCATGATATACCGGTATATAACAAGTTAAAAAAGCCACATGATACTTGTAAATCTTTTACAAAACTATTGTTGTATCATATTTTGTTAAGACCTCGTCGAGTTATACAACTCTACTAAGCTGTTTGGGTGATACTTTAACTCTTGAACGACAACACATACAACTGCGCTGAGTTTTACAAGCAACTTCCCATTGTCCATAGTTTAAACGCATTGATTAAGCCTGTCTCAAATTTTGCGAATCGTGCTACGAATGCATAAGAAACGTGGCATCTTTTGCAAATCAGATTCTATAGACCTTTTACAGCTGTCTCCATTTGTAATGGAACCTTGTTTCTGTGCCCGTTTGAGCTTTATATTGTAGATAAAAGACGGTATCTATTATGATACTTGGCTTATGCAGTGTCAAAGTTTTCTCTTTGCCCTCATGATCATCTAATAGAGCTGGATTGAACGAAGTTGGTATATCATTGAAGGCAAGGTATAAAGGAATATCTGTTGCAGTAGTATTGTACATTTGTATCCACTAAGATCTTGCTCTTTCTGTAAATTACTCAGAAGAGAAATAAGCAAATCATTAGATATGTCCTCTTGGCAGGGATAACATTTACTTTACATATTTTTGTTGATTTGTCATCCATTATTAATCCATTATTATATATTATATATATACATATTAATCCACAATCATCCATTATTAATGTAAGAAAGACTTCCTTTTACACTATCTGGTTTAGAATGTATGGGTTTTCTGATATTTGGTGTGGACGATTCCAAGGATGATTTGAACACTAGGTTTTGACTTACTTAGCGCAAAGCGTCTAATCACACGAAAGTGCTTTAAACCATGTTAATTAAGCTGCTGTTTTTTAAAGTAATCGACGATAATTGGTATTTAATTATGGAGGCCAATAAGACAGTTAAGATAATACAAAAATGGTCGCCATTTCAATAGCAAAATATAAATTCTCTTAGAACAATTTTGTTTGTATCTCATTCATTTTATTAGCTGATAATTAAAGAGAGGGGTTAATATCTTTTTTGTTAAAAGTAATCAGATTTCCTTGAAGAAACTATGAACATTTGAATATTTTGGCGGCCATCTTGGAAAAAGGTAGCCATGTTATAAAGACATCAAGTTGGTTTATATTGGTTACAAAAAAGACTATGCAGGAAAGGTATATAAAAATCCCGACGAAATTCATCACTTGGGATTCATTTCTATTTGATATTTTCATATATAGGCCTAATTAATACATGAGAATGGCGGCTATTTTGAAAGATGGCCACCGGAGGCGATTTTCATGTGACTAAATCGGTTTGTGTTTCATTCCATTATGCTGGTTGAAATTTTATGACAAGGATTGATAATATCTCATTAAAAAATAATATCTAATTGAAGAAACGGCCATTTTTGGAGTATTTTGGCGGCCATCTCGGATAAACAACCGCAATGTTGTAAAAAAAGCCATGCAAGTTTATTAATTTATTACAAAATTGACTATATTTGGACGATTTATTAGAAAAATCTCGGCAGATTTCAGCATTTGGAATGTCTTTCTATCTGATATATAGACTACATTTATCCGAATGGCGGCCATCTTGGAAAATTGCCACCGGATGCGAATTTAAAGTGGCTAGCACTTTTTTCTGATTCAGGGACTCTCAATGACTTACCATACCAAAATTCATGCTTGTATCACAAAGTGAACGATTAGGCCAAATTTTCGGAGTTGTGCGCCCTACTACATGGCTTAGTGGTTAGGACGTCCGCCTTGGAGGCGGGAGGTCGAAGGTTCGAATCCCGGTGGAAGCCGGCCTGCCGGATTAGAACTGATGTGACCGGTTGGTGAGCCGCCAGCTAGTTAAATTAATGGTTACCGTTGACCCATCTCTGCCAGAAGCCTGGCATCATGAGTGGGGAATCGGGAGGTAATGCGTATTGAGAAAGAGAGTGCCTCATAAGCAAAACCTGGCTGGCCCTTTATATAGGGGTGACACTATAATAAACAAACCTTTTTAACACTTTTGTATTTGCTTACTTCCCCTCCTATGTTGTTTAATTAATGTATAATCTGGCTGAACACACAAAAATGGAAATTAAAGACTAGCACCAGCATATGCAGACATACAATCCTATTTCGGTTTTCACTGCATGTTGACTTAACCAGACACTTTTACCATTTTATTCACTACTTTGGTATAATTTTTTAAGCGCGATACAATTCATTTTGCTGTACATTACAACAATTTTTTACTTGTTCCCAATGTATTCACCATCCTCTTCTAGCAGAGAAGTCATTACCTAAGCTTGCTTGGACAGCGGTCTATTTTCATAATACCTTATCTATTCAAGCGTACTCTCTTTTAACCCATTACCAAACAACAAAACTTTAGACTAGTCCAAATTCTAAGATGACGCAGACAGCAATTTCGAGTTAATTAAATATTGTATTTCTTTGGTCTTTTTTAGTAGAAAACATTTTGGGAAATGAAGCAATTCCTTCATTTTCTACGATGTTTTCCAAAGCCATTATCTTGCTGGGAGTCAAAAGGAGTCACTGTGTGGTAATGGGTTTAGACCATGTATCAAATGTCCACCCTTTACTAGACGAACAAATTAAAGACTGAATAAAACAGGAAAGTGTGGTAAACTTTACAATATATGGAAGCTAGACAGAAAATCCGTACACTGCAGTATGGAAACGATCGACGAAAAAAAAAAGAGTAATTCTGTCATTTTGGAGAAATAAAAAAAAAAAAAACATGGTCGTTAAAACAAGAAAATACTGGTTGTGAATTTGCTAAGGATGTTGTAAATTGTAGGGCGTTATATAATTTCATTAACCGAATTCTGAAACAAGTAAGACATTTCCTAATTAGTCTCACAGGGGCCCCTCCTGAACATTTTCATCAAATTTGGATGGTTAACCCTTTCCCGAACGACAAAGGTGATCCACTTCAAAAACTGCCAAAAATGGCAAAATGGAAACTACGAGCCATAGTTATGTCACAATTCAATTTTAAGTTTCTTCAGTCCTTCGAAGTAATCCTCTATGACACCCACACACTTCTGAAGTTTTGAGATCCATCACTTATATGTCAATAAATGGGCCTCTTTTGGAACACCCCGCAGACACTGGTAAATTGCACTGCATATGGAACACGAAGACCTATACCAACGACTAGAGGCTTTTTTCGTCATCATGGGGAACACAAAGAAGCCACACGGGCTTAAGCCCGGCTATAAGGGTGGATGAAAACTCTTTGTAGCATGTGTCTCTTTCAGAAAGTCTTGGACAAGATGACACCTGTGGACAGCTCCGTTGTCATGGATTTGGTACATGCCTCTTTAGCCTGTCCTAGACCTGCTCTTTTCGTAATATTCCGTTACTTTCGCCGACATTCTTTTCTTGTATGAATGACCGGCGATAGTGGTACTATTTGAAACAGTAATTTGAACAATACACCCGTTATATTTGAAAATTACCGCGTACAAAACTTTTGCCGCGCTTTTAATTTTTTGGCTATTTCGGACCTTGTCTGATCTTTTCGCAACCATTGCTTGTTAATGACACACCATAATAGTAGATTATTGTTCAATCATATGTATAAAGCTCAGAAAGCCCACATTAGTTGCATTTATTGCATTATTTCAAGATATTTTTGCACGGGTGGCTCTCGGTCCTTTAGGCAGCAGGTGGGGGAGCCAATGGGCATAAACCTTTCTGTGTTTCAACCCTTTCGTCCAAATCGTATAACATGTCCCCGATGAAAAAAACAACTTAATCTGCTATTTCTTGCACCTTGAACCATGCGTCTTGTTCGTTCATGTCGGAATCTACAGCAACATTTGCTTTGGTACTAGCTCTACCCGGGTTGCCTGAGAGGGGGCATCATTCAGGCCAGTTTTACCAATTTCCATTTTCATTATCTTCATAAAAACTGACGTATATTCAACGTTCGAATGTCCACGAATATGATATAGTTCATTATATACATGTGATGCAGATATTTCAAAGCCTATGCGACCTTTAATGTAGACCCGTATATCCTACTTCAGTTCCTTTTCCATTTTGCGTACAGCGAAATAGCCAGTGTATATGACTGAACCAACTTAAAAGTTCAATAACTTTTTAAAGAGTCAACGAATTTGTCTCAAATTTTGACCAAGTATAAACAGTAATTTTCCCGTCAAATAGCCGCAAGCACCACTTGTTCTATAGAACCGTTAGGTATGGTGGAACATTAGTACCACTTTTAATTGAACGCCCCTCGTATTAAAGAAAGGATTTGTGTAAAATATGGCATAGAAAATATTGAGACAAAAGGAGAAACTGCTGGTTATCAGCAGTTTCTTCTTTTGTTTCAATGTTTTCCCAAGCCTTTTCTATTAGGGACGTCAAAACTAGGTCTTGTTTGGGAAAGGGTTAATATATTCTATGAACGAGTGTCTCCGCTCGTTTAGTCGTCATCGCGTACCTCGAACAAATGTTTCGATCATATTTACATAAAATTATTGCATAATGAAAGAAAAATCACCGTGTATATATAACCCATGTGCATTTTGGAGAAACGATCTCTCCGAAAAGTCGCACGCTTCAAGGTATGTTTTGTTCAACTTCTTAGCTTATACTCTTCTAATAATTAGGTGGATTTGTATAACAAGGGGTTCATCGTTTGTACTTGCAACATATTGACATCTATTGATTTATACTCTATAAACTGTTTGAATTCGAAACATTTTTGACGTGTATAACACCTTTGAATTTAGCGCATACATCGTCATAATGGAAAGAGCGAACTCTAAATCTATAAATCTATTTTCTTAGCTACTCTAGGAAACGTCGCACCTGCATCTCATGTAAAGTTTCGCACTTAGCGAACAAAATGTTTTCATACGTAAATCTGCAATCCCGTTTCTAATACGGAGGAAATCACAGGACATTTATCTGATGTGATGAATCCTTTATACAAATTTATTGTTTGCTTGTCATTTTTTACGTTAGAGGCATACAAGGATTAAAACTTCTTTTTCGTAAGAAGGCACGTGCTGAAATCCAATGCTTATCGAAATGCATAAGATAACAGAAACTCGTTCAAACATGTGAAGCACATGTGAAGCACGTTTTCTGTATATCACCTGATCACCTGATTTTCAACAAGTAGGACCTAAGGAACAATTTCGCATCCATGGCAAAAAGTCTGGGGATGCATGGTAGGTCCCACTGGCCCCCGCCTATGACTGTATACGGATCTTCACGGATGTGACAGGTACTTGTTAACATCCGGCGTTAAATGATATAGCGAAATCAAGAATATCAACAAGTATGTGCTTGTTATAGATAAATAGTGCGTTGTTGCTTACGAGAACAATTCTTTCGAATGTAACCAGATTGTCCTAAGCATAACAACAGTCGCGTTTCACAAAGCATGTTAAATAAACAAAACGTGAGTAAAACGTGAAGACGTAAGTTTCCATGGCATCGTTTTGTTGTAAGCACCTCATTAAATTCTCAACCTAATCCGGAATTGTAGTCATTAAATTCTACCCTTTCCTAAACTAAAATACGTAAGGCTGTTCAAATCTAAGATGAGTTGAAAGACGTCAAAATTATTTCAAAGGTAGAAAATTTGTCTGTGTGAACATTAAATAATTGCCAAGAAAAATTGTATGTCATCAAGAACTTTTCAATTTCTCTGAATGTTTTTCGAATCTTTCCCTTCTAGTCATGAACGTTGAAAACATGGATAGTTCGGGAAAGGTTAAAACAAACAAAAAAATATTTCTTTGAAATTGGATTTTTTCACTAGACCTGTTTTAATGAGTGTGGCGTGTCACAACTCTGAAACTGCACGTGAAATTTGTGTTTATTATTTACTTCAATTTTAAAAATCTGTCTTTCATTATACCGAAAAAATAACCATGAGAAAACAGCGATATTACATCTATTTCTCTTTTAAGGTAGTATAACCCTAATGAGATTGGCGCGGCATCGGAATTATTCGGGCGACGCCGAAAACAATAGGCGGTGGAACTTTCCAACGACGAATGTTTACGATCGCGCCTGAATAAGTTCGGATACGTAATGACGACGCTTGAAAAAAAACCGGTGTTTTATCAATTTCAAAATGGCCACATTACGGGTTTTCTTTCTATTGATATGTTATAATGACTGGTCGGTCACGTGAAAATACCAACCATTCAGATTATAGGGGTGTTTTGCAGAAACAAATAATTCGCATTATGTCCTGAAAATGTTAATGAGTATTTGGTTTCAATTAGTCACATGTAGATATTGAAATAAATGGTAATTTTCTTTGATAGTGTACCACGTGCGCCTTACCTACAACTTACTTCTGATTTTCCAATTTTAGAACCCCGCATGTAAGCCATAAGAAAATAAGACATACCGAGATGTAGATATTATTAAGGCAATTTTGGGCGAAATATACAGAGTGTCCCAATAAAAACGGAACCCATTTTTGAAAGTAAATTGATCATGTTTCAAGCAATATTTCTCCACAAAATTTAAATATGCTATAGAAACGACAGTTTTCTATTCGCAGATAAATTTAATTGAAAAAATATCCATTACTTTTGTAAATATCGAAATGAATGGAATGAATCAAATGAATGTACACAAAAAACCATTTCAACACGATATTAATCTTTCCGTATGCAGCGCCCGTACACTAATTGAATAAATTGACGCTTCACAATTGGTTATTTTGTCAATACAACACAAAAGTGATTCTGAAACATTCTATTCACAAACGTGCATTTACATTTCATCTTCTCTGCTAATAAATAATGTATTAAAGTAGAGCTGTGATGTAACCAAGATGAATACAAACAAACTATGAAATTGTATCGCAGATTCTCGTATACGAGTGCCTATAACCAAACTGGACGAAGAATAACAATTTTGATTTAGCAAATAAATAACGAGTGCTTTAAAGTTATTCCAAACAACCACTCTATAGACTCAATTTGCATGTTCAGCACGTGTATACATCAAATTTTGATAAAAACGGTTTGTACATGTGTAGCAGTCAAGAATTCAACAGCTGACCGCTAGTGCGCCTTTACGAGCAAACAATAGCAAAAAGTCGATATCATGTTAAGCGGGGCTTTAGTGTCATTATTAAATTGTATATTACTTTTGAACCAATACATATTTTGAAGTGAAATTTGGAACTCAAATGCAATAATGATGTATCTTTCGTACTGTAAATTCAAAAATTAGATTTTTTTCTTTCGCTTTTAAATATTTGACTTTGAATTAGGGTTCCGTTTTTTGGATACCCTGTATATACAATGAGTCTGTTCTGTTTAATTTAATCATTTGAGTATCTACTTTCATGTTCCCCAAGTTTTACCAAACATATACAGAGGTCTTAATCCTCCCCCAAAACTGACTTTGCAGATTGCTCTCAATGATAGACCATCGGAATTTTTTTTTCTTATCACAGTGCTTTACAATGCCTCTAGTGGCGTCAATCCCGCTTATTTCATAGAATATGATAAAACCAGCGTGGAATAATATTCGTGATTTTCTCTATCAAGGTAATACTGACTTTATGAGGACTGTTAAATATTTTATCTCCAAATCGACCCCAACAATAGCAAAGTCAAGTACAATGCACACTCATTGTAATGAGATAAAAATGTACATGGAGAAATAAAAAGCTTGGCTTTTTAAAACTATGTGGTAAATGACCCAAGAAGCGGTTAGCGTTTTCGGAATGATCTTGAAATTTAGGACAGGCTAGCTATCAGGATTTTTTCTAATCGTCTCAATACTTTCAAATCCCATCTCTCTGATCGACATCAAAACAAGGTTTTGTTTATAAAAAAATGCCAGAAAGACTTATCTCTCAGACCATAGCTAGGCTACTTAAAATCATGTTGCATTTCACATTGGTAAATCCATCAACGTTTTTGACGTGCCCATGCGTATAAATGGAATTTACATTTATTCTATGGCCTCGATAAAGCATCATTAGAACAAATTTGTCTGGTGGAACATGAACATGAGTCGGGATCTAACATAATGGGCTTTAAAACATTTTCGACTACCATATTTTCAGATTGACACAACTCTTGAATACACTCTAGTGGTGATTCATATGGCTTTTAAACATTTGCGTCAAACCTATTAGAGAACAACATAGATCTGATTCAGACTGCGTATACACGCAGTCTAATTAAGATCCATGTTATCATCAAAAGCCACAAGGGTCCTTTTCTAGACCCCGGTGAAAAAAACAGGGAGAGCTTTCCAAATTTACTGAACGCATGGATTCGCACGTGACCAAGTAACAAAACGCATTACATGGATATGCATTTTACAGCTTCCTAACTTCATTGTAGATGCATTTAGAAAATGTCAATCGTTTTCTAAATGATTACAATTTATTTTGTGTTGAAATCAAAAGCGAATGCAGGGGATAAATAAATTGGGGTTCGCTGGAAATGCAACATTTGAAATTTGAGTATTGAAAGATTAGAGTGAAAAAAGGAGAAAATAGTGGTTATCAGCACTTACAACTCCTTTTACTCTCGCTTTTTATGTTGACAGACATCAAAACCAGGGATCGTTTGGAAAATGTTCGACCGTTCCCAAACGGCAAACTTGTAAACTACTGTAGACGAAAATAGGGATAATGGAAAAAAGTATGATCTGTGTAGAAAATAGCTAAGAACATTTTGATGCAAAAGGCGAACATACTTCTTTTGTTTCAATGTTTCCCTATGCTTTTCTAAAAGGAACTTCAAAAAACCAGGTCTTGTTTTGGATAGGCTAGGAGTTTAATGGGAAGCCCAAGAAATTCTTTCTTAATGCCCAATATATTCCATAAAATGCAAAACTCAAAATACAAAGACTGGCTATTCAATTTGTCGCTCCTTTTCCAATATGTCCCAAAGAAACTTCGTTTTGACGTCCATTCTAGAATTTTTGGGAGCAGCACGGATAATTGTCAGTCTGCACTCAGGCATGGATCCATCTATCGTATTGATGGACAAGTTTCCAGTAAGACCCACCCCTCACACACACAACAGCCTCCGGAAGTCGTCCTTAGAGACAAAAGCGAAATTTTTATACGGGGAACGGTTGACTGTAAATCCAATAAAATAACCATTTTACCGGCTATAAACGAATTTATTCAACTTCATAGTTTTTGTTCCACTTAAAACTTTGCTTTATTACTGTAAACTGAATGCACGTGCGCTTTATCGCTGTATATTGAATGCACGTGCGTCGTCATTGTTTTCTCCGCATGTTTTGGAGCCTCGTTTTGATAATGTCGATTTGTTACTATTTTAAGTAACAATTCTCATGTATACGATGTTAATTTCCCATGAACCTGTTGTTTGCCTGCGGAAGTTAATCCGAGTCTTCTCTGATGAAAAATCGCTCTTTGATATTTGGATGTCGCTATTTACATCAGAGCGCTGTCCCATTTAAAAAAAAAAACAAAAGAAAATTCCGACACAAGGTTTGTCGCTGTGTCGGACTTTTCTTTTGTTTTTAAATGGGACAGCGCTCTGTTGGAAATAGCGACATCCAAATATCAAAGAGCGAATTTTGATCAGAGAAGACTCGGATTACCAGTAGTGTTCTGCGGGTACGGACTAAAACATAAATGAAAGGAGTCTATTGCTTTAAGGTAGAATACTCGTAATGTGGCCACTTTGATATTCATAAAACATCGGATTTTTTCAAGCGTCGTCGTTAGGTACGTTTCCTAACTTATTTATGCGCGGTCGTAGACATTAAGCGGTGGAAACTTCCACCGCCGAATGCTTTCGATTTTGCCCGAAATATTCCGACGTCACACGAATCCCATTAGGGGTAGACTACCTTAGGATCCATTTTCCTACTCCGGCTAATGTGTGTCTCTTTTGTGCTAAAAATTAATTTTCAAACGGATATAAACCAATGAATAATTCATTTAACGGTGCTACATGACGGATTTGAACCCAAAATTAGTGCCAAAATATCAAATATATATTTTTACATAACTTCATTATCATGACATAATTAAATTATTTTATAAAAGTGATATATTGGAACGCTAACTCAATGTTTCGGAATGTGGTAACAAATTCACGACACGAGATCAAAACTAGGTCAAACGCTACAGACCAGACTAGAGCTGTGAACACTTCGTACACCTTCGAGCGTCATCCGTGATAGCGTAAATTTCAGGACGTCATTGGTGGCAACGGACATTGACAATGGACACCTTCGCCAATTTCCGTTGCTTCAGATGACCCTTAGGGTTATTACGAAAGGGATTTTTTAATCAGTATGATGGGTTTGTTTACCTTGATCATGTGATGTGGCCCGAACTCTGGTAGGAAGAATCCCCGACAGTAGTACGTCGTGCTGGCGTTTGGTAACAAATACTGGAAATAAAGTACATATTGACGTCACTTTCCCAGATACGGATCGATTCTGACGACTGTCTGCCTTTTGATGTGTTCAATCAAAATTTTGATTTCTAGGTTTTGCTATTTCATTGTTATTGAAAACCCGAATTAAATAAATCACAAAAGATATGTTAACGAAGTATTTTTGAGTTAAGACGAATATATAATTTACATGATAGAAACAGAACTCAAGAATGGTCGACATACCGTAATTATGTTGTAGTGCATGGAACTTAAGTTGATACATGTACTTATACTTACATTGTTATTCAAGAACTCAAAATGTATGACGTCATCCGGCATGTTTTCCGGGACCTTGATCGTGGATAACAAGTTGACACTCTTGGTGCCCCTTGACGTGGCCCCGTGGTATGTAATGGCGTCATCTGATGTAGGGTCCGTCTTACCGAACGCGTAGATGATTCGTGTAGTCCCTTTCTGCAATATCAATGGTAAAAAGCCTCCTTGTTAATTCATTACGAATAGTTTACCCTAATCCAAGAATGGTATATACATACAAAGGCATTTCTTTCATTTGATCCATGAATATGACTATTGGCTATTTAAGTTTTCTAAATTCAGTTGTGTTATTAGAAACCACGTCAGTCAATTTTTACTCAGTCCCAACAGGTGTAGCTTACGTAAGTTTGAAAGTGCAACTTGATTCTGTAAAAGTAAAGAAAAAGACAAGGGATACCATATTAATGTTTAGTGATAGACTTGAAAGCTGTAAGGGCAAATTAATATTGTTCACATGTCGATTTTTTCAACAAAAAGACGCAACTGCAGCTTGTTAAAATCTGCAATTACGAGTTATTTGAAAAACGATGATATCTTTCTGTTATTCTTTGCTACAAACTCCAGTAGAGACTTTGATCTCACAAAGAGCTGTCTGGACTATTAATGTCCTTCATCACTACGAGGGTTGATTGATAAGTAGTGAGCCTCACATGGAAAGGTTTAAATTGTAACTGTCAAACGATTTTGTTTTTCAACCTAAGCCCCTTTTTGTCTATACACTTTTGCCAGCGATGTTTTAAGGCCCCAATGTCACTTTTGTAGAGCTCCTTCTTCTGATCGTTCAGAAATGCCTCCACTACTTGTATGACGTCATCATTTGACTGAAAGTGGGTACCAGCAATAGCTCTTTTCAACTGTGGAAACGGGTGAAAGTCTGATGGAGCAAGATCGGGTGAATAAGGCGGGTGTTCTTCTATTTCAGGCATTGATGGCAGCCATGGCAATGGCAGATTTGTGAACAGGGGCATTGTCCTAGTGGAACAGTACACCTTTGCTGAGTTTTCCACGGCATTTGAGCTTCATGGTTTCTCTCAGTTGCCTAAAAAGTGATGCATTATACTGTCAATTAATTGTTTGGCCCTTTTGTAGATAATCTACCATCAAGATGCCATCAGCATTCCAGAAAACCGAAGCCATAACCTTTCCTGCTGATGGGACAGCCTTTGCCTTTTTGGGTGGGGGTGAGCCAGGGTGCTTCCATTGTTTGGACTGTTGTTTTGACTCTGGGGTGAAGTGATGGATCCAAGTTTCATCCATAGTCACAAACCTCTGCAGAAAGTTATCTGGGTCTGCCTCTAAAAAACTCAGATTAGCACGTGACAAATTGCGCCTAGCGTGCTTCTAGTCATTTGTCAGAAGCCTTTGTACCTAGCGGGCAGAGAAATTTTTCTTCTCGAGATTTTCCGTGAGAATGGAATGAACTATTTCCTGTGTAATACCAGTTTTACTGGCTATATATATCTCTCTGTAACCAGCCTGTCAATATCATGACATTTATTGACCATTTCTGGTGTTGCAACGGTGACAGGCCTTCTAGGGCGGACGTCGTCCTAAAGACTCTGCCTACCACGCTCGAAGTCCCCTACCCATCTCTTAACTGTAGCATACGAAGGGGCATCATCCCCTAGTGTTGAAACTATATCTGAATGGATGGCCTTCGAAGTTACACCCCTTTTTATACAGATATTGAATCACTTCTCTTTCAGCAATCTTGTTCATTTTGCAAAAGCTACTTGCACGGTTTACTTTAGAGTGCTACCTCTTCAACATAAACTGACCAAATGACACCAGTTTTCGGCTGCATACCTTTATATAGCCAGAGAATACAGGGGCTGAAAATGTACATCCTTGCTTGACCCCTTCTATGAGAGGCTCACTACTTACCAATTAACCCTCGTATTACAAATTTATCAATTTGTATAAACACCTACCGGAATCTCGAGGTCCTCTGTGGTATCACAAGTTTCTATCTTCCTGACAAATTTCAGCACGGTCCACTCATCTCTCTCCTCGCCGAACAATAGGTGCCAGTCTTGTGAGGTGTCCTTGGTGGGCATAGAGTGACCATTAGTGTGGCGATCCTACAATAGGGAATTACAATTGTACATTATACAAAGAGAGTCCATGCATTGGTTAGTTACAGACAAAAAAGAGGCTACAGTGCTTCAGAGCTACAGAAAGGAGGGTGTTTTGGCTGATCAAATTGCAGCATTTCTTTTTAATGTTTATCAGAACGTATACAGTTGGTACTCATTGGTATCGTCTCTTCGACGCGATTTCAATGAGTACCCATAACACAATGCATAGATTTGAATACAAAATTCAGAATGACATCATCCCTCTTATCTGTTGCCCCGAATTCAAACTGATTCAAATAAGACCTTGTCTGGAATAAGTGAAAAAATGCTGTTTCTAGGAAAGTTTGTCTGCCTTTTTTGCTATAAAAAGCATGATATAAACGTTTTTTTTAAGCGTATTGCAGTCATTAACATTAATATCAGTCAGTCAATGATTAAACGGTTATAAAACCTTTAACCATTTCCCATACAAGTCTTGGTTTTGATAGTCATAATGGAACATGCTCGGGAACATTGTGGCAAAAGATGAAACTGCCGATATTAACCAGGATTTTCTCCTCTTTGTATAATTTTGTGGTATAATGAAAATGTGCAAAAAAAAAAAAAAAAAAAAAAAAAAAAAAATCAGACTAATTTGCTCCGATTTTGTTGTCTACAGTAGCCTTGAAATTGGCTGGCACAGAATTGTGCCATTTGGATAAGAAGTAAAAGATGCAGTTTTTAAGCTTGCTCTTATGGAGTAGTATGTTTTGCCAGCCTGGTCGACCGTGCCCACAACCACCTCCGCCGGGTACATATTATTATTGTCGGACAATAGAAATTTTAGGAATTCATGACGCAGTTCATGGCGTAAAATAGCTCACATATGCAAGGAGAGAGACACTTACGGAGAAGTTTGTTTTGCCGGCCTCCACCCATCCCACAATCACATCACCCGGGTACATGTTACCATTGTCAGACAGTCCGAAACCAACCCAGCCTGGAACGAAACAAAAATGCATTACAACGTCACATACTACAGTATGACAAGGATATTATGGCACAAGATTACAAAACGTACCAATGTAAACAACACCTTGTCGAGCGCCAAACTAGAATCTGCTGTAATTTTGCATACGATGGTTCGAATGTTGCAGGTACCCTTCACCTGCAAGATTTAAACCAACGACTGCAAAATTATATTGAAATCTGAAAATAATGTTTCTCTTGTTTATATAGGTAAAACTTGTAAACATATACCATAATATCGTGACTAGCCTGTAGCAATCAGTACTTGATCGTATACTCCTGTTTTTGTAAGAAAGGTGACATCTGCATCGTAAATTGTCCGGCCTTATTCATCCAGCCATCAACCTTACACATGTTCAGATCAGCAGATAAGAGGGGTGAAAACATTCTTTTTTTTCAAAATCAAACCCTATGTTGTGGGTACTCATTCGAATCGTCTCATTGAGACGATTCGAATGAGAACCCACATCACATGGTTTGATGAACATTTGGTGAAATATTTCATTTTGGAATGCCATCACCCCCGTTTGGAACACTTCGAACAATTCTATCGAATCATCGAACCGGATGTATGTGTATGAAGAAACGTTAAAAAATGCGATTTCTTAGCCGGAAGTAGTTACGCTTCATTAAGTAGTTTTCGAGGTCATCCAAATGAACAACCACAGCAACTTGCGGGACTTGCAGGTTGCAATCATTTTAAAAAGAGAGGACTCTGGAAATGCAAATAATGCAGTTCAAAATGACATCACCCCTTTTATCTATAGCTCTGCATGATATCATTGTAAGAAAGTCTGGTACCAACCCAACTTGGAATGAAAACGAAGCTATTTCGACAATATTAAGATTCCAAGATGGCTTCGAAATATTTTCGCCATAATGAAATTAATAGATCTATGAAATAGATAGTTTTCATTTCCTTAGTCGATTTATCAACTTTGTGAACCAAAGGATTTAAAATACACAAGCAATGGATAACCTAAAATTGTTAGGTTTGGAAACATAAACATTATGCCTACAATTCAAGCAAACATCTTTGTTAAACAGCTGTAAACATGAAGATAAAAGATGATGGAAATCAGGATTTTTCTCCTTTTTAGTTGCAGGTTTTTCTTTCTTTAGAGAAGTCGTAACCTGGGATGCTACGGCGTGGAACCTCGCAGTCCGATAAACATAACTGGCTATGTACAGACAGAACTCAAAACAAATATTTTGTAAGCGTTGTCTCCCTCTATGTATTCATTTATTTAACCTCCTACTCATACTATACCGAATTGGAAGTTTTAGCTCCACTGGCCGAAAGCGAGCGAGCTATTGTCATGGCGTTCGTCGTGCGTCTGTACGCCCGTCCGTGCGTCCGTTTACCTTTTCTTTAGAAATCTTCTGATCTCAAACCAGTTGGCCAATTTTGGCCAAACTATGCCGGATTGTTCCTTGGATGGCCCTTTACTTAAATTGTTCAAAGATCTTTGATTGATCCATACATGTGGGCATGGCATGGTGGGACTTATCAGACTTAGAGAAATCACAAAATAATTCTTTGAAAATCGACCATTAAGCCAATTTTGATCAAACTTGGCTGAAATGTACCATGGATGACTCTTTTATTAAATTATTTGTGAAGTTTTGATGGTCTATAAATGTGGGTGTAACAGGACGGGACTTATCAGTTTAGAGAAATCACATAAGAATTCTTTAAAAATCAACCATTCAGCCAATTGTGATAAAAAAAATTAGCTGAAATGTACCATGAATGACTCTTTTCTTAAATTATTTGTGAATTTCTGACCGGTCTATAAATGTGGGTATGACAATGCGGGGCTTATCAGACTTAGAGAAATCACAAAACAATTCTTCAAAAAGCAACCATTCAACCAATTTTGACTAAACTTGGCAGAAATGTACATTGAGTGACTTTTTACTTTGTCCGTGAAATTTTGATTGGTCCATTAATGTGGGCATGACAGAGCGGGGCTTATAAGAATTGGAGAAATCACAAAGGAATTCTTTATAAATCTACCAATGGACCAATGTATACCAATTTTGGCAGTAATGTTCCTTAATGAGGGCATGGCATGGCGGGACTTATCAGAATAGGAGAAATCACGAAAAAAATCTTTATAAACAACGATTGGGTCAATTTAGTTCAAATTTGGCAGAAATGTTCCACGGGTGGTCCCTTACTTACATTGTTAGAGAAATTTTGATTGGTCTATAAATGTGGGTGGCCCTTTACATTATGTTTTGTGAAATTTTGATCGGCACATTAATGAGGGCATGGCAATGCGGGACTTATCAGAATTGGACAAACCATGAAATAATTCATTAAAAGTAAATCAATAGGCCAATTCAGACCATACTTGGCAAAATGTTCCTAGGGTAACCCATTTCAATATTTAGCAGTGCGAGGCTTACATGAAATCATGGATTAATTCTTTTACTTTAGACAGTGGAGCGATTCAGGTCCTCTTGGGCCTCTTGTTCTATAATTCTGCGTTAACTAAAGAACAAATGACACATGAAAACATTGAGATAAAAGGAGGAATTGCTGGTGATCAGCAATCTCTCTGATTCCCGCTCTATTTACTTTGCTGTAACATACACATTTTCGACTTTTGATATCAGGACTCTGTTGTCTGCTTCTAATTTCAAATTGGACTGGTCTAAAATGACAGCGTTTGAGAAAGGGTTTAAAGAAAAACGTTGCCATCGCTCTAGCAGAATTGTGCCATTCTAGTTGACATTTTTTGGACAAAGGATGACCTAGAATGTCTGTCATCGTATGTCTTAAAGACAGATTGACTCCAAGAAGTAGATGAAAAAAGTACCGATTTGCCGAAAAAGCGCAATATCGTTAAAGAATGAGCAAAAATGTAAAAAGTGTACAGAAAGACCGTTTGCCCACAACAAGCGCATGCATGCATGTTGATATTCTTAACTTCATCGCCACACAATTTAACGCCAGATGTTTACATTCGTGACTACACGATATTTAAAATATATTCCGCCGATTCTCGACCCATAATTCAATATCGAAAGCTTTGTGAAATTTCGCCTCCACCACACTTGATATTCCTGAAGATAACCCGTGGTGGGAGAAAACGCCAGAATATATACTAAGCACAACAATATAGGGATATCGGAATTGGTTTAATATTTTACCACGAAATTTCCAAAATTTACTCATTTTTCTTCTATAAACTTGTTCGTAACATCTTAAAGAACAAACATTCAAAAGGTTTTCGGTCACACTTTAATAGACTGGTTAATCCTCGGGCGTATGTAGCAGTACCGTCTGTTTCGGAAATCGCATAATAGTGTCAATACTGCGTATAGGACTTGTAGGGTCCAAATCTGCGTTTCTTGAGATTATCCCAGTATTTGGATGTCTGCATGTTTAAAGTTGTCCTGAAAGATGCCAGTGTGTTGATGTCGGTTATTTTCAATCAGTGAATATAAAACCTTTAAGATTGCGAAAGAACGGAAAAACGCGCCGATCGGTTGCTTGGCCAATGCAACCCCACAATTATACGCTTGCAAGCTCGAGCTTTCCTACATCTGCCAGTGTTGGCGGTCGGTTAGACGACAACGTTGAACATATGCCTATGTTATGAAATCAACGACCTGTGACTGCACAATATTTTCACACAAAGCAAAAGTAATAAATATTTTTATCAAAAAAAGTATAGCAGCTTCCAATAACCTTAAAATTTTAATTTCTATTTATCATTGAGTTTCATTATCCCTATATTGCTGTGCTTAGTATATGTTTGATGTGTTTGGGATATCATTTGTAAGAGTCCTATTATTTGCGATATCAACTGTCATTAAATGCGTTTTAGAAAATTAGTTTTGAAAAAAAACCCGAACATGCTGGCTGCATTTAATTAAACTGAATGAATGAAATGAAACAGGGATAAGATGCTACTAACCATTGGTTTTCACGTGTACCTCAAATGTTATATGGCTGTCGTTGAATTTCCAGTACAAAAAGTAGTTCCCACTTCCGTCTAATTCCACAGTGTTATTGTAGGCTTCTGTTGTCTTGTATCCAAACAAAACATCGCCTAAACTCAATCCGAAAAGCGAAACTATCAAAATCAAGACCTTCATTTTTGTTACGAACTGCCCAACTTCAAAACTGGTTCAAAATACTGGACTTATAACTTTGTATAAGAGCCGGGATCTGGAAAAAGCTGCCCTATGGTGGTAAATGAACTACAATGGATAAGAGTTACTGCTTCTCGTGGTGTTCACTTCATTCTTCAGTCGAGACCAAAACTTCGTCAGGCAGTGTATACTACGATCAGACTGCACTGACGTGCAGTCTGATCTTAGACTACACTTCTTGCTTTCTTATTAGTTATCGTAGCAAATACTTGAGACAAACTGTTCGAAATGTAACATAAATTGATTTGGTTAAAACAAACTTATCAAAATCAGATTGACAAGGGTTAAGTGGGGTTCTTTTCAGGATTGCCGGCACTGTATGGGAGCTACTGTCGGTAATTACGGACCTTTCAACTAGAAAGACCTGAAGGTTTTGAGTCGCTCCACAGGCCTGAATTTCGTGTTGTTTATTATAAACTAGAGTGAAAACAAAGTAAAAATAGAGCCAAAAATGGTAATTTTGTCAATTTCAAGGGCACATAACTCATGATGTAAAATTCAGATCAAGCTGAAAATTACACCATGGCAAGATCTTATAGTCACCAACATGTTATCAAAGTTTTGTCTAGATTGGTCAATATTTGTAGTTGCTAGAGTGAAAACATGTCAAAATAGAGCCGAAAATAGCAATTTTGTCAATTTCAAGGGCACATAACTCATGATGTAAAGTTCAGATCAAGCTGAAAATTACACCATGGCAAGATCTTATAGTCACCAACAAGTTGTCAAAGTTTTGTTTAGATTGGTCAATATTTGTAGTTGCTAGAGTGAAAACATGTCAAATTAGAGCCGAAAATAGCAATTTTGTCAATTTCAAGGGCACATAACTCATGATGTAGAATTCAGATCAAGCTGAAAATTATACCAAGGCAAGATCTTATAGTCAACAATATTCTGTACAAGATTTGTCTTGATTAGTCAATATTTGTAGTTGCTAGTCAAAATAGTCGAAAATGGCAATTTTGTCAAATTCAAGGGCACATAACTCATGATATAAAATTCCGATCAAGCTGAAAATTACACCCAGGCAGGATATTATGCTTATATATATTTTGTCTAAGTATTGTCTTGATTGGTTGATATTTATAGATTTTAGAGTAAAAATAAAGTCAAAACAAGCTATTTTTGACATTCAAGGGCAGATAACTCTATTATTCTGGTTATTCTGGTTCGATCAAAATTCTTTGAAGGAACCTGAGAGAGGGTCACCCAAGGATCATTCCTGTGAAGTTTGGTTGAAATCAATCCAGTAGTTTCTGAGGAGAAGATTTTTAAAGAAAAAGTTTACGGACGCACGGACGCACTGACGCACGACGGACACATCGCCATGACAATAGCCCGCTGGCCTGAAAGGCCAGTGGAGCTAAAAATCGACATGGATCTTGATGCGCAAGCACAGGTTGAATTAGATCCATGTTTGAAAGACCTTTTTGCCAGATCCCAACTTATTATTCTGTGACCGGCTTGATTTGAGAATTACGAAATGTATCGCAATGTATTGCAAAATGCGCTGACATTATACACGTTGAGGAATCACGTGGCACAGCGGTTTCAGAAAATCGTTAACAATTATGTAAACACTTGACCAATTTGAATTCTTTTTGAAGCAAAGACGATGGAATGCCAGGAATTAGATGGGTGTGATAAAAAAGTCATTGACGACCAACCGATTTTCTTTAAAACAAACTTCTAAAGACCCACCACATACAGCAAATTTCAGGCATTTACCACTTTCTCTTCTTCAAATCGTTTTCAAATCTGTCATATATTTGATTTCTCTAAAAATATCGAAAGTGTTTTTTCACTCGATATCCCACCGTGGTATATACTTTTCTACGATCAAAGCGTTCAGCTTATTTGTAACGAAGTTTGTTTCAAATTCCACAGTGCTCCTTTTTTCATAGTCCAGCCCGTGTTTATAACTAGTAGGGGACAGCTGATAAGAATTTCGAAATAAGTATTTAGGACAAAGGTTACTCTAATCTGTGTCTCAGTTTTGACAAGTGCTTAGATACTAGTTTTCTTTGGAAGAAAATGTGGAAAAAAGTTTGACGGCATCTTTGGAACTAAAGGATGAAGGATTGTTTGAAACTCGAACTGAAGTGATCGATCTGTGAGCCACCACCTAATAAAGCATTACATTGAATTAAAAAGTTGAATTGTTACACACGACAAAATGTGTGTTGAAAGAAATAACAATTGTGTGTAATATGTGAAAATGAATATTCAGACAAAAAGAGCAACCTTTCTTTTCTATCTTAATTTCTTTCTATTTTGCCATCATGTATGTATGAATCATGTTATGCTTGGCAAAGGGCGAAACAATGACGATCGTAGACGTGTCTCTGAAAGGCATCCGATACAAAGAAATGTACCCGTCTCCCAAAAGGAAAGAGAGAAAATCTGTGTAGGATAAAGAACCAAATGTTGGCCCTTTTACCTCTTCCCAAATATCGACTTTCTGCTCAAATTTTAAGGTATCCAACCCATGAAAAGCACCAAATAGCCAGAGGCGAAATTTGAAAAGTGCAAATAGTTCCTAAACTGTGTTACATTTCTATTCCAAATACAAACAATAGCATTTTGCACGGTTTAGAATTTTGAATTAATGCATACTAATGGAAACATTTGACAAAAATGTCTAAAATTACCTCCCTTGCATATGAATATAGAATAAAAAAAATGTAAATTATTTTCTTCTGGAAGCATAATCTTGAAATCCGGCACGGTTAATCAACTTATGTGAAATGTATTTACAGATGTGTGTGTAATTTGGTGCATTTCGTATGGCTAGAAAGTGGTGATTTTTTCATGGTCTGTAAACCTTAAAGCTTCATTAGATAAGATTAGTAAACAAAATAGCAAAGAAGATCGAAAATATAACAAAAAAGGGAAATATATGGGCAAAGGAGAGAGTTTTGATTATAAGCATTTTATTTTTTTGACACAATCTTCTTTCAAGAACTGTTTGAGAAAGGGTTCAATAGGAATGACATTATATCGTGCAATCCTATGTCTAAAACTACCCTCCCCCCCCCATTCAAATTAAAGCTACTCTGAAGCAGATTGTCGAACTGTTACAGGAAAAATAATAATCAAAACCCAACTTGATTATGACTTCATCATTAGGTGTTTTCGAATAGTTGTCGAGTCTGCAGCGTTTGACCTATTTTTGACATCGCTCCAATAATTGTGCATCAAATTGCGAAAAAATGAATATGCTCTACAAAATCCGACTTATATCACTACTACTACTACTACTACTACTACTACTACTACTACTACTACTACTACTACTACTACTACTACTACTACTACTACTACTACTACTACTACTACTACTACTACTACTACTACTACTACTACTACTACTACTACTACTACTACTACTACTACTACTACTACTACTACTACTACTACTACTACTACTACTACTACTAATAATAATAATAATAATAATAATAATAATAATAATAATAATAATAATAATAATAATAATAATAATAATAATAATAATAATAATAATAATAATAATAATAATAATAATAATAACAAGAAGAAGAAGAAGAAGAAGAAGAAGAAGAAGAAGAAGAAGAAGAAGAAGAAGAAGAAGAAGAAGAAGAAGAAGAAGAAGAAGAAGAAGAAGAAGAAAAAGAAGAAGAAGAAGAAGAAGGCAACAACAACAGCAACAACAACAATGTGACAACACACAAGTCTCAACAAATTAGTTGATTGGAAGAACCCGTGATATGACCCGTTTTTAGTACTTCTAGGACAAACCACAGTGTAGTTTTCTGTACTGCTGAGAAGGGTCAATAATTCAGACCTCCGATGACTCTACATTGACTTAGATATGTAACCTTATATCACGAATTCCTTTGTTGGTGTACTTACGGTCATCTTAGAATTTGTTTATCAACCTATCTTTGAGATACTAGTATAGGTATCAAATTGATATAACAGTTACACATATTTTAGGTATGCGTAATATTCAAATTTTCCCATGGATCACTAATTCAAACATGTGTATTTATAAAATACATTTTAAAATATCATCGGATGACGTCCGAAGTTGCGCCAATTGTTCGGTAACTCATAATGGATGTAATACCTTAAATGTTTATTATGGACAAAGGAGAATCAAATTTTGATTACATCTACGTACCAACATTTTCCCTTTTTTTCCCACACCTTTATTTATATCAATTTATATACATATATACAGACATATATTTAATAATGGCATAGTTCAAATTACATAAATATAATGGTTACATGCATAATGTATATGGTTTCGGTGATCTCAAAAGTAAGGATTTCGAGAGAGAAATAACTACTCTCGGGAGAAAGAAAAAAGAAACATTGTTGATGCACAACAGTTTTTCTCCTTTCTTTTTCTCTAATTTGCATTTTGTCATTTGTTGTGATAATGAATAAAAAATGGCGCATGACGCTTTTTTTTCCTTTTCTGCATATGCTTTTAAAATGCAACCAGTCACAATTCTTTTGATGTTTGAATGTGTATCATGCAAAAGAATGGATCTTGTTTCATTTAAAACGATTATCGAACAGCATAGTAAAATAAAAGGTGTAAGAAAGAAAGAGTGTAATAAATTCACAAAAGGTGTGAATACCAAAAAAACAACAAAAACACACAAAACAGTGTGCTACCACCTTAAATATGGGTATATTTACAATCGATATACTCATATCACATCTCATATGTATTTGGTTCAAGAAGGCCGCGGCCATAGCGCAGTTTGTAGCGCATCTACGTCTCATTCGAGAGGTCCCTGGTTCGATAACCGACCGCCAAAATATCCTAAACGACAAAAACGTCACCCACCGATGGTTTGATATCGTCAACCGATATAGGAGAGCAGCCGGTTATGGTGTTGTGGTAGTACTGGTATGAGAAACAACAAGAATCAATGGTTAGATGCTCCAGCCGCCCCGATACGACCATAGCAGTTGAAAACGGCGTAAAACCCCAATAGACCAAACCAATTGGTTGCAAGGAAGGTATAGTATTTATGTATAGAACTAATCCGAGTTTTCTCTGGTGCAATTCGCTCTTTGATATGTTGATGTCGCTCATGAGCGACATCAACATAGAAAAGAGCGAATTTCATCAGAGAAAACTCGGATTAGTATAGAACATGTTATCAGATGTTCTTTAAGGTAGAATACCCGTAATGTTTCCATTTTGAGATTCATAAAATATCGGATTTGTTTCGATACGTAACGACGCAACTCGAAAAAAAATCCGATGTTTACTTACGAATATCTCTATTGTCAAACATTGTTCACCGTTTTCCGTTCTACAAAATTCAGATTGGTCCGAATTGAACGTTTATCAATTTTTACAAAACTGAAACCTTAAATAAACAGATCCACAAAAAGAAAACATTGAAAGAAAAGATGAAAATGCTGCATTTTCCGAACCAACCTCCCTCTTGGACCCAAAACAATGGCCGTCGTACAGAAAAAGGGTTGACCTAATAGGGAACAATTTTATCAGGTTAACCGTGACGTAACTTCGGACAAACATTAGTTAACGTTGGTATAAAATCTCGTAACTACGGCTTGATTTAAGCCGTAGTTACGAGATTTTATAGCAATATCCACAGTTTATCAAAACATAACCGTGCCAAGTCTATTTTTAGCACAAAATTCATTGCCATTTTGAGAACCATGAAGGGACATATAAAGACAAACAATTGAGTACATGCGCGAGGTGTATAATCGTGGAGACTTCACTGATTGTTTCTATTTGAATAAAGTGCAAGCCCGTAGGAAGCAGTTTCATATTGGAGGGGCTGAAGCCCCTGTGTCTGGATATTGGGGGCGGGAGATTGGCTTGCTAAATATGATTTTCCCAAAAATTTCGGTGTAAGATAAGGAAATTTCGGCATTTTTGTCCAACTTTGAGGGGGGGGGGGGGGGGGGCTTTAGCCCTGTTTCTACGGGCCTGAAGCAAATAGATAACATTAGGATACCAAAACAAAATATCTTTTTATTAAAAATCGTAATTACGCGACAGGGTACGATAAGTCACGCGTCTATGTACATTTTGGTGGAGGTGGTACGTAAGGAGTGTATGTTTCCGGATACATGTGGTCTTCTTCTGTCTCTCCAGGAATATCCTGCAATAAGATTAGACATGTTTTCAACATCGCTTTTCAACAAAACCCTCGTAACTGCAGCTTGTCTTAAGCTGCAGTTACGAGGTTTTTGTTGAAAATCAGCGTTTTGTACATTTCGGTGGAGGTGGTACGTAAGGAGTGTATGTTTCCGGATACATGTGGTCTTCTTCTGTCTCTCCAGGAATATCCTGCAATAAGATTAGACATGTTTTCAACGTCGCTTTTCAACAAAACCCTCGTAACTGCAGCTTGTCTTAAGCTGCAGTTACGAGGTTTTTGTTGAAAATCAGCGTTTTGTACATTTCGGTGGAGGTGGTACGTAAGGAGTGTATGTTTCCGGATACATGTGGTCTTCTTCTGTCTCTCCTGGAATATCCTGCAATAAGATTAGACATGTTTTCAACGTCGCTTTTCAACAAAACCCTCGTAACTGCAGCTTGTCTTTAGCTGCAGTTACGAGGTTTTTGTTGAAAATCAGCGTTTTGTACATTTTGATAGTCGTGGTACGTACGGGGTGTATGTTTCTGGATACATTTGATCTTCTTCTGTCTCTCCAGGAATATCCTATAATAAAATACAAATTAGTCACGTGTTTATGAACATTTCGGTGGAGGTGGTACGTACGGGGTGTATGTTTCCGGATACATGTGATCTTCTTCTGTCTCTCCAGGAATATCCTACAATAAAATACAAATTAGTCACGTATTTAATGTCCCTTTTCAACAAAAAACTCGTAAATGCAGCTGGTCTTAATCTGCAGTTACCAGGTTTTTGTTGAAAAGCAGCGTTATATAATTATGCCTATATTTTGGCGGCGGTGGTACATAGGAGAATGTTTCATGATACATCTGGTCTTCGTATGTCTTCCCAGGAACATCAAAGAACAAATACAAAAAGATTTAAAATATCATCGTTTCGTGTGATTTAAAATTTATTTCGTTTTGTTATAATATCAAGCCAATTTTCCAGGGTTTAACTTGGTGCGTTTCAATTTTCTATCTCGTTTGTCATCAAGTTGTAATTGTAGGCCTACGTGTCTTCCAACGTGAATATTTTGATTAATTCGGTCGTTTTCCATGTCTAGAATTCCAAAATTCATATAGTTCTTAATGATACATACGTATTTTTCGTGATAACACTCTTTTAGTGATTTTTGAAATTTCTTCATTTTCCACATTGCTTTCTACTTTAAAAGACAAAAAGATGTAGAATATCATTCACTTAAAATTGTCGTCTGGAACATCTTGTGGATATGGGCCAGTCATAATTTTTGCCGGCTGGTAATGGTTTAAACAAGTTACCTGTAAAGTTTCCCCAGTACAAGCATGGTAGTGTTTTGACGCGTTAAGTTTAGCCTTAAAGTCATCCACAAAAGCTTTGTCGGTCCAGTCTGCTGACTTCATCTTCTGAAATAACTGAAAAACGAACGGACCCGTGTGATAATGAAAGTAATGAAAGTACCGGTGGGTAGCAAGGTAGGGATTGGTGCATAAAATAAAAAAAAAAAAAAAAAAAAAAAAAAGATAGCAGAAGGTATTCAATTCACTCGTTTGTGTTTGTCTCAAACATTATTTGTCAAACACGATGCATGTTGAAGAGACTTAAAATTCATAAGACAGGTTCCCAGTGCGCCGTGAAAGTGATCGGTTCACTGATGGTACATGCTTTTGGAACCGCACAATACATGCAAGATATCAATATAATTCATCAATACAAATGTTTCTTATTGAACATGTCTTTCTCTTTGCAGTTGTAACATTTTAAAAAAGAAACCCAATGAGTTTAATTCACATTTAAAAACAGTCCGGGACGTTTTGTACTTTACATGTAGATCTACCTATGAGATGAACATTCTGTCGCCGAATGATTGAAGTTACATTAGTATCTCCAGGCCTAAATCTCTAATGATCCACAAAAATATGCTTTTGGCATGCTTTCACGTCGTTTATAGACTTTATATGACATCATACAAGATTCATACAGTAAAATGAGTAAATTATGACATAAATAGATAATCATGCAGCTGTGTAAAACTATGTAATATTTACAGCTGGTCGATCGTGTCAGACGAAGCTGAAATGTTGCACAGAGAAATATCAATGGCCATAATTTAATTATGTACAATTAACTTTACAGAAAATTACCCCGAAAACAAGTAAAGAGCTGTAAATATGAATCTTTAAGGTAGAATACCCGTAATGTAGCCATTTTGAGATTCATAAAACATCGGATTTTTAATCGAGCGTCGTCGTTACGTATCCGAACTTATTTGAGCGCGGTCGAAAACATTCGGCGGTGGAACTTTTTACCGCTGAATCCACCGCCGAATGCTTTCGACGTCGCCCGAATAATTCCGTTGTTCAGCGAATCTCATTTGGCGTAGACTACTTTAAGACGTTGTCCGTAAAGGATCGCCGTATTGTGAATCTAACAATACTCACCATTTGCGGAGGTAGATGGTAGGAGTCCCAGATCGGCAGACTGATACAGTTCTTTACCTTGAAGCTCGGGTACACATACAAGAATGTCAGGCACGTTACCGTAACGTACGAGTACTCACCATTTGCGGAGGTAGATGGTAGGAGTCCCAGATCGGCAGACTGATACAGTTCTTTACCTTGAAGCTCGGGTACACATACAAGAATGTGAGACACATTTCATCTTGTGTGGATAAACCACCCTATAATTATTTAGAAACAAGGTCAATTATACCAAAAATCAAATCACACTGCATTCATGTTGGACCGCTGAAAAATACAGCTATACCTTCTCATACCACCATGTAAAATTGAGATTAGTTTGCTTTGTATACGAGGGTTGTCCCAGTACAGCCACGAATAACGACCAATTTCAATACTTATAATTGTGGATAGATAAACAGTGAGTGAAAAGTGTGCATCAAACGAGGAATAATCTTTTCATTGGAAGTTTATACGTGTAGGGAAATAATTTTCATCAAACTTGGACTTGGAAAACTACTTATTAAATTTCTCTTATTGGGCGAATTATAGCAAGTGTCAATTAGATATAAAAAAAGGCATCGATTGAACGGAATCTTGCACGACCTTCTGTACTTAAATCGTTTAACACTATAAATCTTCGAAAATCAGAGAGCCAAAAAACGCACAAGAATGGAGAAATGAATTGAGAAGTGATGAAGGAAGAAGACGAAGGAGATAATACATACAAATGTGGGTCCAGTTCTGCCTCTCGAATCGTATCTACAGTCGACCATGAAGGAATCGCCCTGAAGTTGAAAACTTGGATGTGCATTGTGTATTTGATTAAAGTCTCACAATGGTCGGAAAAAGAGATAAAGAAAACAAAATGAATTAACCAGGATCTAGAAAGTTTTTATTCATAGCATTTGAGACCAACATGGATTGAGGTCAGCCTGTACATACACACAGTCTGATCAAGATCCACGTTGTTTTCTAATAGCTTCGTCGTGACCCATAGCAATTCGAAAAACGTTGCAACATAAACATTTACAATCTAAAAACTACCAAAGAACGTCCAAAATGGCCACTCATGGATGCGTACTTTAGGACACGTATGTGTGACCGGGCCTAAAACATTAAAATCATATATCAATTTCAAACTTTGCAACGTAATAGGCTGGCCAGACGACATGGGGCATTAAATGCCACATGGGTATCCTTTCCAAATCCCGGCTCAAATATCAGTATAAACAGTAGGCCTAAACCTCTTTAATAAATTAGATTGATTTGTTATGAGATTTGAAAATTTCATTCATTTTCAATCTGCGTAGATTATTTATTGTGTCGCCTAAATCAGAACCGTGGTTGTATAAACGAAAACCCACGGTAGAATGTTTATTGTACCCCCCAACATTGGACAAGTCCACTGTAAATTACTTACTGGTCTTATAGACAGTTCTTGTGGAAAGATTCTAAATTCCTGGAAGTTAAAGTCGTACGCTGGTTCGTCAACGATCGGCTTGATTTCCGTACCGTTACGGAAATGTCGGGTTGTCATGCCAACGCCAAGAAGATGCGAATGTTGTAATACACCGAAAGCCTTAATTTCCTGCAAGTTACTTTGTCTGAAACCCTGCAAAGTATAAAAACCCTTATTTGACACCTTGTCACTTAATGGCACTTTTGACACTCCAACAAATGAAGGCTGAATGAAAAACATCGTGGAAAATGAGGAAATTTCTTTTGACCAGCGATTCTTTCATTTACCACAATGTTTTTAAATAGAAAGACAAAATGGTACAATCCATTCACCTGATATTGTTGTCTGGCAATGTGTTACATACCCATATTTTCCAATGATTGGTTTCAGTAATCATGCAGCAGACTTATTTCAAAGGGTGTGACGATACATTTTACGAGGGTTGATTGGTAAGTAGTAAGCCTCTCATAGACGGGGTCAAGCAAGTTTATCAATTTTCAGCCCCTGTATTCTCTGGCTATATAAAGGTGTGCAGCCGAAAACTGGCGTCATTTGGTCAGTTTATGTTGAAGATGTAGCACTCGAAAGTAAACCGGGCAAGAGGCTTTTTCAAAATGGACAAGGTTGCTGAAAGAGCAGTGATTCAATATATGTATCAAAAGGGTTTAACTTCGAATGCCATCCATGCAGATATGATTTCAACACTAGGGGATGATGCCCCTTCGCATGCTACTGTAAAAAAATGGGAATAGGAATTCAAGCGTGGTAGGCAGAGTCTTGAGGACGACGTCCGCCCTTGAAGGCCTGTCACCGTTGCAACACCAGAAATGGTCAATAAAGTACACGAATAAAGGGCCAAACAATTAACGACAGTATTATGCATCACTTTTAATGCAACTGAGTGGAACCATCAAGCTCAATCGCCGTGGAAAACTCAGCAAAGGTGTACTGTTCCACCAGGACAATGACCCTGTTCACAAATCTGCCATTGCCATGGCTGCCATCAATGACTGTGGGTTTGAACTAGTAGAACACCCGCCTTATTCACCTGATCTTGCTCTATCAGACTTACACCTGTTACCACAGTTGAAAAGAGCTATTGCTGGTACCCACTTCTAGTCAAATGATGACGTCAGACATGCAGCAGAGGCCTTTCTGAATGATCAGGAGAAGGAGTTCTACAAAAGTGGCATTGAAGCCTTTAAACATCGCTGGCAAAATTGTATAGACAAATAAGGGGATTATGTTGAAAAATAAAATCGTTTGACAGTTAAAATTCAAACCTTTCTATATGAGGCTCACTACTTATCAGTCAACCCTCGTATTTTTGTGTACAATTGTAAGCGTGTTTTTGTTACATAACCATATACTTGTAGATAGAAATAATGAAGACATTGCCTATCGATTCATTATCAATCAAATTCGTTTAATGAAGAATTCAAAAGACGTTGATAGCATGTCTTTGATCTGTTCCTGAGTTATAAGGTTCCATGCAAATTAAAATTTGAAGTTTGAAAACAAAAAAAAAAAACCATCAACAACCATAGTTTTTGGTTAGAAAGGGGCACTTCTTTGCATAAATTCTTGTTAGAGTTATAGGCTTTTGACGATGCAGATTGCGCCATGTTATAGTTCCACACGCATTATACTTACTTCGTTCATACATTTTTCACTACAGTATCCGGATGATATGAAAGCCTCCTCGTTGGGCGGGATGACCTGGTATGTACTGACCCCCATGCCCAGCTCAAGCAGACCGGCATCATGTTTACGGAACTGTTTAGTAAGAGTTATCCGTATACCCGAGTTGTCTAACACACCGGTGCGCTGGGTCGGGTTGTCATAGTGGGTCTCCATTAGATAATAGTCGCCATCTTTGATGGGAAAACCAACGTCTTTTGGGAAATAAAACGCCTAAAATAAAAACAAACGGTACATTATTAACGGTGCAAGTACCAGTTGGCAGCAGTTATAAAATGTACAAAATTATATGCATTAAAAAAATATATAATATTTTTTTATTCATATTGAAAAATGTAGGCCCTACGATCAATGGACAGATCATAACAACAGCCTGAAAGGCGCTACTATAGAGGAGGCCACGGCTTTATGGTATTCAGCCAGGGTTGCTTGAAGTTTTTCTTTAACCCGCGTGATGAATAAGATACTCGTACACAAGAAATATACTCCTCTCTAATCAGATAAATTATGACACTACTGTTACTTAGAAAACGACAGTAGATTCGAGCATTGATCTAGGAAATGGTCTTTTACAGCATCTGAGAAAATCATTTTAAATGATCACTCTTTGTCAAATGGTGTCATGACCCACGAGGCTCTGTTAACCCATTACCAAATGACAAAATTTTAGGTTGGACCAAATTAAAAGATGCTGCAGACGGAAATTTCAAGTTGATGAAATTTCAAAAAATATTTTTATTTTGGGGTTGAAAACATTGTGGGAAATGAAGAAATTGCTTGTCACAATGTTTTCCCAAGCCTTTCCTTGTTAGGGAATCTAAAGGCGTCACTAAGCACCCACAAGGCTCTGTTAAAGTTGCTTCAGTCCACATAAGGCCTGTTATAAACCTACATGGATGTAGATCAGATTGTGCCTATGCACAAGCTGATCTGGATCCATGTTTGTTTCAAATACAAGAATGACCCTTTTCGGTCCATTTATAACTTATTTTGTGAATTTGACGAAACCTACCTCACCACCGATGGCCCAGGCTAGGAATATATCTGAGCAATCATCAGGGAACGATTTTGGTCTCTCGCCATAACATTCGCCTCGTGCATTCTCGCTGACTGAACGATTGACGTTAGAACATCGGTAGATCACGATATGATGAACGTTCTTTTCGTTACCAGGGGTTACGACGGGCTCGTACTGAAAAGAAATTATCATGCAATGTAAGTTTCCCATGGAACGTTCAAGAACAATAATATGTCAAGAATATTAGTAAAATCCAATTCAGCACTTCGCTCTTACATGGCCATCATTTTGGTCAGTACCAATTGGCACTTTCTCTTGTATGGCGTATTAAATGGGCCAAAAGTCTATTTAGAGCGTGCACGCATAAAGTATACGTATCGACGCGTAAATTTTATGCATGGACGCGTATATTCACGCGTCGACGCATAAAATTTACGCTAGCAGTTGAAAATTTATGCGTCGACGCATAAAATTTCAACTGCTCGCGTAAATATACGCGTCGACGCGTATTTCATTTATTAACCAATCATATCCTTCGTTTCATCCATCAATTTTATGATATAAAGGGAAAGGTTTCTAACCACCTCTCCCATTGCCAAGCCTCGGTTTCACATTTTTTACTCCTGCTCGTGTAAAATTTACGGGTCGACGCATATTTTTTCAACTGCTCGCTCGCGTAAATTTTATGCGTCGACGCGCATAGACGCGTCGACGCATAAAATTAATGCGAGCAGTTGAAAATATATGCGTCGACGCGTATATTTTATGCGTGCACGCTCTATATAGACTTTTGGCCCATTTTACGTCATACTCTTGCGCCAAGTGATTACGAGGTCGACTAAATCTCTAAACGAGCACATTGCTGGGAATTTATAGCAGCTATCGAGGTCAATGTAAATTAATCCTGATACAAACCGACGAAATTTTCGATAGTAACAACAACATGGGTGTTGATAAATATAAGTTTTTTTCTTTTACACGAAAACCTTAGCCTATCAGCAATATAGGGGAAGCTGCTGGTAATTATCAATTTCGTCTTTTGTCTCAATGTTTTAGGGCTTTAGCTATAAAGGAAACCAAAAACCAGGGCTTGTTTGGAAAATATCGTTTAACTTCCCCACTTTGTTTCCATTAATATATTTAATCAACTTTTAAAGATTCGTTTGAAGATATGTCCATTAAATCTGTGACACATATACAATCTGTAGCCTCATTTTGTGCGATTCCATCTTCGGGACATGTCATGATAGCAGATCCTATTTAGAGTAATTAAATAATGATTTTTGAACATTTACTTGTTACGTTTCTTTTCCAATATTCGAGTGTTCAAGAATATATTCTTTAAATGTAAATAAATATTTATTAAGCAGTTACCCTTTTAACAAAAACATAACTATGTCTGACAATCTTATAATTATAATAATTTTCAAAATCTTTACCAAAAGATGAAATTACTCATAGATCTACTGTTAACCAATTATAACATAATACGCTTTTTGACGTCCCACAATGTAAAGTCTTTGGGAAGCATTGTGGAAAGCAAGCAATATCTTTATTTGCCACAATGTCGATAAAGACAGAAAATCAAAGAAAAGATGCTTGTCTTGAAATTGGCATCCGCATCAGTTTTGAATTTCGAACAGTATAAAACTTTGTCATCTAGTAATGGCTTAAATCCCGGCTTCCTTTGTCATGGCCTTTTAGTATTTAATAAATGTATTTCAATATGATACTATGCTTTAGAAAGGATCACAAATAATTATCGACAATCCAGAAATCAGTCGAAAGAAATGAAAAAGTGCAAAAATATTGCAACATGAGACAATATCAATTAATCATCAGCATTAAATGAAGACTAATTGCAAGATTATAATGATGTTTTAGTTCGTCTTTCTTAAAATAGATATTGCAAAGAACAGTACAAGTTCGAATAGGAAACCATATTATTGCTTTTGCAAGTTTCACACCATGTTATGGGCAAGTTCCTCACCATACTACAGGCAACTTGGAGGGCAGACCGGAACCGGAAACCGAAATAAAGACGAATAAACATATGGCGGACGCTACATAGTGCTTCCAAACTTGAGTCGTAAATGTACTTTCAGCTATTGACTCATCCGCGTGAGAGGGGCAATGTTATGACAGAGGCGCGTTCTTTAGAGCGAGATTGCTTAAGATATCTTGAGATTTCTTAAGATGTTTTCGGATAAAGCGGTCTTCCGGGCAAGATTTTTAAGACGATCACTGCGAGCCGCCATGGGGTATACTTATTTCGGAACCCCTCGGTAAATTCTGTAGACTCTATATGGGAGAGAGTTGGCCGAGTTGTTCCGAATGCTCCATGATTCATAAACCGTGGAGTTCCGAATGCTCCTTACTTCATACAAATGACGTCATGATGACGTCATTGTATGAAGTATGGAACATTCGGAACACCTCGATAATAATCTCGGTCTCAAAGACGCTGTATCAAAAACATCTTAAGAAATCTTTTAAAATCTCGCTCTAAAGAACGCGCCTCAGGTAACGGTGCACGAGTGCACACCTCCTGTGTATGCAGACCTACCCTTCCTCTGTGCCAAGTTTACAACCTAACACTTTTGAGTTAATTATTTACAGTATGGATTTGCTTTTTTAAACTACTCATATGTAACTAGTTTGTATCCATCCCTTGGATTTGCTTAAAGAGACATTTCACATGTATTTTCATAAATTTTAGTTTTATTTTTATCTGAAAGAGCGTACTTTTAAATTTCAAACCAAAGTATTGCATCGTTTACGAGAAATTCATTTCCCTTAAAATTAAACTAATTATGTATACAGTAGTTTGTATGTAAATGGCATTTGAATCTGAAATGTTTTTCCTATATGTTCACGGTGTATAAACACGTGACTCAGAATTTCAAATAACCGTCGATATCTTTTTTAATACTTGACCAATTTGAATTCGGTTTGAAGCAGAGAATGTGGGAAAATGCCAGAAGTAAGCTGGACGTGTTGGAATTTTGAAAAATCAACTGATAAAAAAGTTATTTTAAAAAAATAAACCTAAGTTTTGGTTTATATTCAATAACTTTTTTATCAATTGATATTTCAAAAATCAACCACGTCCATCTAATGCGTGACGTCTGCCCACAGTCTCTGCTTCAAATCGAATTTGAATCGGTCCAATATTAACAAAGTTATTGAAAATTTTCTGAAAATATTGTATCACGTGATTATCCACCGTGATGATTGACATCTGCAGGGTCTGATCCGTGTCTTATATAATACTTTTATGGACATCCCTGATGCTACCATTAACTCTTTCCCAAACGACAACATTTTAGGGTGATCCACTTCAAAAACTGTCGCAAATGACAAAATGGATGTTATTCAAGATAAAATTTGTGTATAATATTGCACAGAAAATATAGAGACAAAAGGAGTAACTACTGGTTATCAGCAGTTTCTTCTTTTGTCTCAATGTTTTCCCAAGCTGTTTCTGTTAGGGACGTCAAAACCAGGGCCTCGTTTTACTAACATAGATTTTTACAAAAACCTTGTAACAACACATCTGATTGAAAGAGAAATAATCACAGTAATTTTTCGGCCAATCAGATTTGTTGCTGTTTCAAAAATGTTCGTAAGTTTGTTAGTAAAACGGGCCCCTGGTCTTGTTTGGGACAGGGTTAAACATGACAGGTCGCATTTATTCACGCAGATATTAATCAGCCCAATTTTTGCATACTTTAAGATATTTTTCTATAAAGTCGTTTGCTAAATTGAAACATTTCTCCGAGATAATCTATTGTCTATTTTCAATAAATGCGCAGTCGTTCACTGCGCAACAAAGGCGCACGTTTTCCTCCATGCTGTTACTATATATAGAACGAATTTCCAATAATGTTTTCATATGTCAAATATTGTCAGAACGGCGTTCAACACGCTACTCTCCATGCCGAGCTCTATTGATTAAACCATCAAATATGACCTCTGCAGTTTTCGGTACGCCAACAGCCTATTTGGTCGTCATAATCTAATTATAGCACACCATTTGAATTATCGAATCAAAATCATTCAGTTTTATCTTGCATGATCATTACGTGTACATTACGTCGCTTCTATTTTTGGCTGAAGCCGGTAACATTTGAATTATCGAATCAAAATCTTTCAGTTTGATCTGGTTTGATTACGTATACATTACGTCGCTTCTATTTTTGGTGGAAGCTGGTAATTTGAAGCGTTAGCCAATCATTTCTTGTATCAGAAATTTCGATTGTTTATGAGTATATTGGCGACGATTGGATACCGAAATCCCGCCAAGGCCCCGAGATTAGACGTGAAACGACCCCGCGAGAACAGAGAGTATTCTATCGAAATGGAATGTAGGGAGAATACGCTCTGTTCGTAAGAGAGTATCAACACGCATGAGTCTTTTTACAAGGTTTCGATGCTTTTCCAAACCTTTGAATATTAAAAAACTGATATAACTAGCCCAACCCAATGAGCAGAGAAAAGTGCAAATATGAATCGAACGCAAATCCTTTTGAAAGCATTTCAAAACGAAGAATACTAGATTGGCAGCCCTTACAAATACAACCAATCGCGACCCTGTTTGCAACCTTTTGCCGTTTGGAACGTGTTTGCAACATGATCCCGAGCGTAATACAGTGACCGCCATATTGAACGTGAAAGTAGACGCGCGTAATGACGTCATCAAAACAAATCAATCCTTTAGCTAACGTTATAATTCAAGCGAAATATACTGTCAATAATCGGTAAATCACATAATTTTTTTTAATTGATAAAATTTCGTCAAATTTATGAGGATACAATCGACTTTTGAACGCTGATTGTTTCAAATATTTTTCTGGCGTAGATTTAAATAGTTGTTTGGTCTGCTTCCGTTGTTATGCTTGCGGAGTGATATGGGCAGGATTCGCCGATGCCGGCAACTGTAATACGTTCGAGCCGATCTTGAGAAACGATTAGATCCGAATATATTCGAATGAGATACAACATCAGAGATAATAGCAAGGAATCCCAATTTTCGTTTCGGCGGCTAAATTCGAAAAAGTCGCAACTACGGCTTAAACAACTACATGTACAGCTTATTTAAGCTGCAGTTACGAAAACATTTATAGGCGTTGACGTACAATAATTTTAAACCTTTTTTTTCGTAAGAAGACACGTTCTGAAATCGGAAGTCGAATTTCATACTTTAACGATGTTACCCCTTCTTCAGCAAATCAGTACATGTACCTTTTCACATATTTATGGGAGTGTGTGCCTTTAAAGATGTCGAAACTACAACTTGAATCAACTTTTCGAATGTAACCAGCTGCTTTGTCTTTAACACAACTAGGCCGACTTCGAATCAGACGATAGCTCGAGCCATTGGTAGCCATCATTGGGAACAAGTGCTGTTCTGTCTATTGAATTCCTCCCCGTTCTGAGTCAGCCAATCAAAATCTTTGTTTACCTCGACACAGATTGGTTCGCTGTTATCCGAGGAGTTCCGAATGATGTAATGGCTCGGATAGCCGGATCAAACTTTTTCTGGTGGTCAGACTATAGCTCGCACCATTGCTGTTCGATCGGAGCTATAGCTGCGGAAATGACGTCAAATAGCTCGCTATTGTTGTCCGATTGAGGCGATAGCCAACGATGGCGCGAAGTCGGCCCTACAGTCGCGTTTCATTAAAGCATGTTGAGTAAACAAAACGTGAATAAAACGTGAAGATGTAGATTTCCCGGGCATCGTTATGTTGTTAGCACCTCGTTAAATTCTCAACCTAATCCAGAATTGTAGTCATTAAAATTTACCCTTTCCTAAACTAAAATACGTAAGGCTGTTCTAAACATAAAACATAAAATTATTGCGGTGAAAAATTGTTTTTCATTAGCAACTTCTCCATTTCTCTGAATTTTTTT
The DNA here is from genome assembly GCA_963680895.1 of Fragum sueziense. Lineage (NCBI taxonomy): Eukaryota > Metazoa > Mollusca > Bivalvia > Cardiida > Cardiidae > Fragum > Fragum sueziense. The sequence continues at coordinate 7,483,322 of OY804599.1, read as the reverse complement.
TCGAATCTTTCCCTTCTAGTAACGGACGTTGAAAACATGTATTGTTCGGTAGTAAAGGCTTAAAACAAACAAAAAAGAATCTTTTTTTTAAATTGGATTTTTTCACTAGACCCGTTTTAATGAATGTGGCGTGTTTCTGAAACTACATGTGAAATTTGTATCCAATTTGTATCCAATTTGATTAAAATCTGGTGTTAACCTATAATATGACAACGACCTCTGAATAATCAAAGATCAGCGAGTCTAAATTGACGGGGCAAGAGGGATTTCGATTTTTGAACCCGCCAACCTGTAATAAATCGACTTTCTCGTACTATCTGGAGACAGCTATTGTACTGTCACGGATACCGTGAACTTTATATGTTTGTCTTTAGAAATGAGTTTTTTTACATGCTTGAAACCCATTCTTTTTATTGAGTACTGCTGGATATTTTATCTCAAAGTCAAACCGAAGAACACCAAACTCAAGTAAATTGCACAATAATTACATTAAAGACACAGAAATATCAACGGAAAGAGAAAATGTTTGCCTTTTCAAAACTACCGTGTTAATGATTCAAGAAGCGGTTTGAATTTTTGAACTGATCTTGAAGTTCAGAGAATGCTAGTTATCCGCGTCCTCTGTTATTGTCTCAATATTTACAAATGCTTTCTCTGTCAGCAACCCCAAACAATGTTTTGCTTTAAAACATGCCAGAAGGACTTTTCCCTCAGACCATAGATCGTTTCTTTTGAAATTTTCTTTATATTATTATATTAAGCATCTGTTATTATTCAGTAAATTCACCAGTGTTTTTGACATGCCCATGCGTATAATTGGAATTTACATTTTATTCTATGGCATTGATAAAGCATCATTAGACCAAATTTATCCGGTGGAACATGAAAATGAGTCGGGATCTAGAATAAGAGGGGTTTAAAGCATTTAGATTACCATATTTGATATTGGCCTGTCCTAGCTCCTAAATACGGTCTGCAGTGAGGATCCATGCGACTTTCAAACAATTGGTAAACGGTCATATCAAGAAAAAAGAGAAAACGGATAAAAAGAAGAAAATGATGTTACGAGCATTTTCTACTTTTGTTCCAATATTTGTTGTGCTATGCCACGAAAAATAAACTGGCTACATAACGGATTGGGACACAGAATTACTGCAAACATCTATGAAATATAATTATAATGAAAGCGACGATAAGTAAACTTAGGCAATAAGCTCAATGTCTAGGCAATAAGCTATTACCAAATCACTTACGAAGTTATTGCCAACAAATTTCAGACATTAAGCTTATTTTCTGTAATGCTTCATCCCAAATTGAATCTTTTTCCTAGGCAATAACAAACTATACAAAATTAACCATTTTAATTCAGGCATTAAGCGTATTGCTTGAACTATTTTACCCATGTTCTCACAGTAATTATTATTATTATTGACACCAACTTCACGGCGCCAGGCTAAATTAGGCCAAGAGTGGCAGACGCGACAAATATCTGAAGGGTTGCACCCCATCATTAGATACCAGACACTTTGTATACCTGCGAGCGTCATCCGTGATAACGAATATTACTCAAATATACCCTCGTCCAATTTCAAGCGTAGTCCGTGGCATCCGTGGGATACCCTCGTCAATTTCTGTTGCTTCGGCGCCAGAATATGCACTAAGTTTTTATGCAGTTTATGATTGGTTGTATTCCTTAAAGGGGGACGAGCTAGGCTGTCGAAAATGCAAATGGCACAATAATTACAAACCAGAAATAACGTATGAAATTACCAACCTGAAGGGGTAGATCATTTATGTCCATTGTTACCACTCGTCGAGCTTTATTAAGTATTAAAATCCAAGTCAATTAATAACATGCTGGTCGTCCTTGTTTTTGTTTTGTAACGGCTACATATGCCCAACCTTCAAAAATCAATTACGTCAGAGATACGTCATATGTGCTCAGCGAGATTTAACACGCCGTACAACCGGCTGAGTAGAAAGTCAGCGAAGACAGATTCGGCATCTGATGTCATGTGCATGGTAGGTCAAATGAATTTACTTTTATAAATAAACGAAAGGATCTTTGGTATTCTATAGTTGATAAATACGCGTATAAATGTTCAGTGCTTGTACAAAATAAACCTTTTCACGTATTCCTCGCAAATAAGGTCACAGTCATCCACACATCCGGTTGTACGGTGTGTTAATATCGCGGAGGTGTGTCTCGTTGACCTTGACCTTGTCTTGTTTTGAAGTAAAAATAGAATGTGTAAACACGCTTGTAAAGGATTGATCTATAGCAAAGGAAAAATGTTTTTTCGCCGAGATTGAGGTTTTTATCTATTGCTAATTGTTTTTCCATGCACAAATATGAGTTCCCGAACAGTTCGGAAGCATAAAAACATAGAATGAGCCCCTTTAATGCAAAATTAGAAATCTATTACTGAAGGTGATAAAAATACCCCCGCCACCTACTTTGTTCAAACAAATGTTTTGTCGAATCAGGGGCTATAATTCATCAATTGCTAAATCGGTTTTCTTTAAATTTGCGTCTTGCACATCTTCAGGTTCTTATGCACACTTGTGCCAAGTATGACTCAAATTGGACAGTAACTGTAGGAGGAGTTGTCCGGACAAGCATTTTTATCAAATCAGGGGTCATAGCTCCAAAAGTAACCGTAGGACTTTCGTAAAATTTACTTGTTGCACATCTACACGTCACAATGAATACTTGAGTAAAATATGAACTGAATCGGTGTAAGAGGAGTTGTCACGGCAAAGTTTTTGAGACAGACCAACCAACAAACCATCCAACCATCCAACCATCCAACCAACCAACCAACCAATCAACCAACTAACCATCCAACCAACCAACTAACCAACCATTCAACCATTGGACCGACAGGTTGATTCCAGTATACCCCTTCTAAACTTCGGTTGCGCGGGTATAATTAATAAAGGGATTTCAATAGGTATGAATGGTTTATTTACCTTGATCATGTGATGTGGCCCGAACTGTGGTAGGAAGAATCCTCGACAGTAATATGTCGTACTGGCATTTGGTAACAAATACTGAAAACGAAGTACATTATTGACGTTACATTTAAAAATAGAAATTTGTTTTGACGACAGTCTGCTTAATTTGTGTTTAATCAGACCTTTCATTGATATGTTTTGCTCTGTCACAGTTTTAGAGGAACATGCATTAAACTAAATCACAAACATCGTGTAAACGATTTCTTTTGAGTAAACATGGATATACATGTATAATTTACAAGGCAGAAATAAAACTCAGGAATGGTCGACATAATTATGTTGTAGTACATGGAACTAAAGTAGATACATGTAAACGTACTATTGAAAAGCGACGTAAAGTTGATACATGTAAACGTACTAATACTTACATTATCATTCAAGAACTCAAAATGTATGACGTCATCAGGCATGTTTTCCGGGACCTTGATCGTGGATAACAAGTTGACACTCTTGGTACCCCTTGACGTGGCCCCGTGGTATGTAATGGCGTCATCTGATGTAGGGTCCGTCTTACCATACGCGTAGATGATTCGTGTAGTCCCTTTCTGAAATGTCAATGGTATACCTACGAGGGCTGATCAAAAAGTTCGTATAATTTCATCATAACTTTTTCACCTTTCGTCCGATTGCATTTATTTTTTCACAAGTGTAATTTTATTATATCAATGACGCTCTGATAAAATATCAAAGTGTCAATTTATTTTAACCATATTTTTTCGACCCTTAAAAGGGTCAAGGAACGCTACCCCGGAGCACGCCGTAAAATCATGTTTGTAAGGCTCCGCAAAACGATTATTTACAAAACTTGCGCAAGCAAAACTTACGATATTTCATCTGTTAGAAAGAAGACATCATATCAGAAACTTGGTAAAGTTTCAAGGCTAAATATTGTAAAACAATGATGTAGCAAGGGATATGGTGTGACGTGCCGACGTGAAGAAAGAGTAAAAACGGGACTTCGAGAATTGGGGAAAATTGGCTTTTGAAACTAGTTTTGGTTATTTTCGGTTCTTACGCAAACCCAAATGTAGTTAATTTAAGAAATATTACAATTTGTGCGTTATGCGTCATAACACTTCTACAATAATGATGTGAACATAATATAATTATAAAGCTTTATTATAGTCTCATTCGTATATATCAATTACAAACAATAAAATAAACATTAAAAAAAGGACATAACCATTCACATATAGAAATATGAGACTTACATGATTGAAACAGCGCTTAACGTAAAAAAAACCCACTTATTACGTTTATATAAAATGACATGGATAAAAACCAGTTGCGAAATAACAGAAACTAATCTGCTCCGTCTATTTATATTAGATTTAAAAAAAACTGTTGGAGTTGTTGTTTTTCTAGAGTAAGTGGAAATTTATGATTTGTTTGAATTACTATAAAAATGAGGAAGATGATTCGTGTCGGACGATAAATCTTCCTTGCTCAGTTCGAGCTGCTGAACACAAGTTTAGAAAATGCCACTTAATACAGTAACTGTGAATTTAAAGAAAAAATTAATGGTAGTGTAAACAATCTTTTGGATAACTTACAGTTTTTAAAACGTTACTTACAAAGATATACACGGCATACTGTCCACATTTCTTTTGTTTTAGCAACGTTTAATGCCGAGTAAAGAACATACTGTATTAAAATGCTGATACAACGTATACGCAGATGTACTAGAGGCTTCAATTTTATAAACCCCATCATTATCACACCAAATAAATTTCTAGACTGTGAAATGTCTTTGGGATTCATACAAGTATACCATTTTGTGCTAGTGTCCGTCCTAGTTTTTGGACCAACGAAATTGCAGTATATTTGAAAATTTCGGCGCTATAAACGCACTGCCGGTCAGTTTATACATAGCCACGCCCCCGTTTCCTGTGCAGTTATGAAAAATGATGTAATTTTTGGGAAAATGATGTAATTCCAGTAAGATCTGCTTGATAGTAGCTCCGGTCGGAGGCGTGGTTTGAAGAATGACAGTAGAAGCGTATGTTTTCATTTGTTGACGAACACTAAGTCAGATAGAGTCTGTATAGTAGATTCTGCGCGATATAAACGTTCAAAGGCTGTGCCTTTTGAACGTTTATATCGCGTAGAATCTACTATACAGCCTCTATCTAATACTAAATACCTACCGGAATCTCGAGGTCCTCTGTAGTATCACAAGTTTCTATCTTCCTGACAAATTTCAGCACGGTCCACTCATCTCTCTCCTCGCCGAACAATAGGTGCCAGTCTTGTGATGCGTCCTTGATGGGCATAGAGTGACCTTTGGTATGACGATCCTATAAAATGGAAAAATAAGTTGAATTCTCACAATATCTTATACAAGGAGAGTACATGCACTCACATGTACAGACAATATAGGTAATATTCTGAACAAGAAAAGAAACTTTTGTCGAGTTTGAACATAGATATAACTTAGATTGACAAGAAACTCGACGTTTTCGATCGTAGTTAACTGTGCTGTAACGTGAAGAAATAATGATTCAAAGATGACTTTTCCCCCTTTCTTGCCATAAAAAGCATGGAACAAACGTTTCATTTTTAAAGCGTGCTGCAGTGATGAACATTAATATCAGTCATTCAATGGTTACATGGTTAAGAAACATTCAACCCTTTCCAAAACAAGACTAATAATGTCGGATAGTAAATAACGCATTGAATCATGGATAGACGTTAGAAAGAAGACACAATCAGAAAGGGTAGCACTTACAGAGAAGTGTGTTGTGCCTGCCTCCACCCATCCCACAACCACGTCGCCTGGGTACATGTTTCCATTGTCGGACAGTCCGAAACCAACCCAGCCTAGAACGAAACAAAACGCTTTATAAACTTAGATTCTTTACATCGATTCTTTTAAATAAAAACCTCGTAACATCAGTTTAGGGAAGAATATCCGTAATGTGGCTATTTTGAGATTCACTCAACGTCGGATTTTTTTCGAGCAACGTTAAACTTTACGTATCCGTACTTATTTTAGAACAAACTGCATTTACGAGATTTTCTTTTGAAAAGCAGCGACATTATATTTTACTTATTTGTTGTAAGAATGTTGACTTCTGTATCGTACATTGCCCGTCATGGTCCTGGGATAAAATATAACGATGTTACGACGCTGAACAATGTAGTCCGATAAACATATTGACAAGCTACAGTCAGAATTCAAAATAAAATATTTTGTAAGCGTTGTCTCCCTTTATATGATTCTTTGTATTTGTTAACCTCCTCGCACTCATTTTCGATAATTCCCTTTCCAAAACAAGACATGGTTTTCATATCCTCAGTAGAAATATTTTATGAGAACATTGCGTGAAAAGAAGTAATTACAGATAGTCAATAACCCCTCATATTCTCTCAATGTTTTCTTTTCTATAAAATAATAAAACCCTTATTATCTATATTTTAGATTTGATATGATGAATTCTGTTGTCTGCATCTCAATTGAACAGGTCTTGAATTTCGTCGTTTCGGAAAGGATTAAACAGAAAATCACTGGAATCAATTAGTCAAGAATGGTTTGAATACGGCATTGATCTGAGTAATGCTATAAATGCCACGGCGGTGAATCCCTTGACAAATTAATTTCAGCAACTTTTCAATAATGCTGGTAATACGTGATCAATTTGAATAAAGTTTGAAAAAGATAATTCAGACTTATGTCAGGAATTTGCCGATGTAGAAGATCTTACAAAGACCAGCAAATAAAACATACGACTATGTTTAATTTTACTTTGTCGTCAAATACATCTTTATTAGTCGATTTAAAAAAAGATCTAGTACACCGAGTAGACCTCTAAAGTATTTCCACATTCTCAACTTTAAAACATTTTCAAATCAGTCGCGTATTAACATAATTGTTAAAGATTTTCTATAATTGTTGTGCCACGTGATTCCATACAGTGAATGCTGATAATGATAAGTCTCCACATTGTTGCATTCCTGATGTGTATAATATCTGCGTCCCTTTAGACGTTTATTTTAGAAAATCAACGCATAATCATATTTCATTCATCACGCTTTGTAACGAAACTAGAAAGTTGCCTAAACTGAAAATTGCCTGATCTTGATAACATAGTGTACCCTTTTTCCAAACAATTTACGGTTTTGGCATTGTTATTGAATATATCTTAAAAGATTGTCCAATAGTTAAAACGAAACCGCTGAGGAGCTTTTATTAAACCGGATGCTTGAAATGAGACCGGCTTACTAACCGTTGGTTTTCACGTGCACCTCAAATGTTATATGGCTGTCGTTGAATTTCCAGTACAAAAAGTAGTTCCCATTGCCGTCTAGTTCTATTGTGTTATTGTAGGCTTCTGTTGTCTTGTATCCAAACAAAACCTCGCCTAAAGTCAATTCGAAAATCGAAAATAACAAGATCAAGACCTTCATTTTTGTCACTTACTCCTTAACTTCAAAACAAAATGGTTCAAAATACTGGACTTATAACTGTGTATAAAAGCTGGGATATGAAAAAATAACCCCGCTAGCTTTTGAAACCAACATCGATCGAGATAAGTTTTTAACCGAATGTGGTCCTATCAGGATCCGTGCTGCTTTCTGAGAATTGATTCAGGTACCGAAAAGGCTACAGGAAAATAACAGGGATTTTGATCAGGCTATGCATATGCTGATGTAGATCCATATTTGTCTCTCTGCATTCAAATGTGAAGTGCTCGGTCATCACAATCTGATGATCGTAGTCGAGACATTTCCCTTTTGTTGACATTGATATCATTTCCTAAATGTATAACAATCATTTTACAATTCGTTATGGTTTTATTCATTCGACAAAGTTAAAATCGTTGTATTGAAACTGCATTTTCTTCGAATTTAAAATAAGTCCGTTTTCTCGTGGTTAGTCATACAAGTGCTGAGATATGGATAAAAAGTCATTGTGACATTTGAGACAAATGTAGAACCATCAACCAATTACAGTCTTACCAGACTCCATTGTTTTATTACATACCGGCTACATGGTTATTAAAAAAACAGCATGGATTGTAATAATAGGGTTTGAAAAGAAAATATTCAAATGAAGGTTGGTCTTAAATGCCACAATGGTCCTTTTGTTATATTCCAGCCCGAGTTTATAAACTGTAAGGAGAGAGCTGATAAGAATTTCGAAATAAGTGAATATTTAGGACAAAAGTTACTGTAATCTATGCCTCAGTTTTGGTCAGTGCTCAGTTACTAGTTTTGTACAAACTACTACAGATAAGTCAAGATCGGGAAAAAGGTCTCTAATAGCATTTGAGATCAACAGTGATCCAGATCAGCCTTTGCCTGAATGCAGTCTAAATTGGCGTATTGAAGTTACTACAGGGTTATACAGAATCTATTTGAGAACAGCATAAATCTTGACCAGACTGCATGTATACGCAGGCTGATCTAAATCTATTTTTCCAGAAGAACCTGATTCAAATGTTTAACTGTCTGAGTGCACATAAGGTTGGCTGGTATCTTTAGATGTTGAGGTGGGATTTGAGACTAACGGAAACCACTAAAATGGCCTTTCTCAAGAGGCAGAATGTTACATTTTGTCCATTTCCAATTCTGTCACAGACGACAAAATGGGTGTTGTTAAACGTAGGACAGTTGGGAGATAAGAAAAAAATGAAATCAAAAGAGACAATGCTATTTAATCAAAACGTTCTTCAACCTTGATGTTTTCCGAGCCCTTTCTAACAGGGAATTTAAAATCCAGTTTGGTTCGGGAAGTAATTAAAGAACGGCGAAGGATGTTTGTCCATTTTTCTCAAGGTTGTCGTGACTGCAATTCGTATTAAGCTGCAGTTATACGAGAGTTTTGAAGAAAAACGTTGGTATGACGACCGTATACCCATTTGTGTCAAGCATTCGGGTTCGGGGGATACTATCCTTTCAAAGACCAAAAGTCCATCTAAAAGTAAACAGGAAAAATGGTTGTCTAAACAAGGATGACACTATGCAAGCCCACACCTTTTAAAAGGCAGAAGCCTATAGAATCGTCTAATACTTAAATGAGCGATAAAATTGATTAAGAATGACCACTAGTCCAAGCAATTATAGAGGATACAGTTGTCAAAATTGAAGAAAAAATAGGAGAAAAGCGCTCAAAAATGAAAAAAAAATCTTTAAAAAATTAAGAAATATAGGCCGATTGCTTGTAACATCCCATCGAAACACCCCCATATTTATCATGTTATATGAGTCCACCAAATGTAACAAGAAATACATGAGGCACACGGATGGAATGCAGGTTTGCCAAAATATAACCTCTCACGTTCATTTTTGATGCATAAGATGCGCGTTTGAAAAATACAGATTTTTCTTGCAAAAAGGACTTATTGATTGGCTTGTATATATTTTGCGTTGGAAGAAGGGAATGGTAAATGATTCAGTCAGATGATGACTCTATGCTGACTGACATCTCTGACCTTTTATCATGATTCCTGTGTTGATAGATATCAAAAGATCATTTGAGTATTTGTTTATGAGTCTATATTTAAGTAGACCACATAAAGTGGTCACATGAAATGTAGATCATTATGTTAATTCTGCAGCACATAATGCTCATTCTACTGCATCAAATGGCCATGCTACTGTTTTCTTATGTATTTTAATGCAAACTGTTCTTCTTTTTGTACCGGTGAATGAATATGATATTTTTGTTCTAGATACAGACATCTGCTTTGAAACACTTAGAAAATCATCGCTTAAACTCAGATGTATTAAAGACATTTGTAATTGTCAATCCCTTAAACAGTATAAACTTCCGAAAGACTCACCTACATTAACTGTAGGTTAAACATATAGGTGAGAGAATACCGATGCCCTAGAATAAACAGTTTTATTAAAAAAAAAAAAAAAAAAAAAAAAACAAAAAAACAAACATTAACGACCTTTTTCTACAGCCAAATTGGTCAGCATGACAAGTTCAAATGTTTATGAAATTTGCACCATATTTAGATCTTGAAATACGCTTTCCAAAAGTCTGTGCATCATAAAAGGTCGTACGACCTTATTTTTCTAAGGCATCGCCATATTGATTACATCTAAGAGCACTTTTCTTCATCTCACTTCTCATATATTTTCGGATCCATTGCAGGTCTCGTATTTATCTATAGAATAAAATGTACGTTATCACGTGATCTTTAAAGTCGTATCGTACTTCAAAATAAGACAGAAAGAACACATTTGTTCAAACTTATGTTTGTTCGGCAAAATACAGAAAAAAACATAAAAGTAGAAAATCATCATTCAGTGACACGACCATCGTCGTTTACCTACAAACTGGACAGGGATATACAGTATGTCTGTTCAAAGAAGGTAAAAACAGATCATGATTTTGCAAACACACAACCCATGCAACTTGTCTACAAATTTACATTCTTTCAGATATAAAAATATGTTTAGCCTATCGTTAATCTATTCTTGATTTATATCCACGATTCGAATAGCTATATGTTAAAATGTGAAAATAAAACTTCCTTTAATGAATAGAAAAAAAACTCACAAAAACACTATACCTTACCTTCTTGGTATCAATAATATTTGTAAAAGATTGCAGCGGCATTTCGAGCCACATTCTACCCTCATTTTAGAACATGACTCGTGGTTTGCAGTCACGATATGCACGCGATTACCCTCTTGAAGTGTTCTCATCTCTTTTCCAGATAGCAAAGATAGCAAAAACAATCATGATACCGAGGTTTGTATATTACAGCGAAAAAAAAAAATAGATAAAATGAGAAAATGCGGATTAACAAGTTTCAAGTTCAAGTTTCAAGTTTATTCAAAGAGACTTATACATACAAGTACATCGTCTTTAACAAATTCAATTTGAATGGTCTTGATACAATATGGAACAATCACACACTAACACACGCACACACATACGCACACATACACATCATCCATTCACACACTTTCTTCTCACAAAGTTAAACATACATGTATAATGTTAGTAGACAAAACTTTTATCAAATAGATCTATCAAATATTATGTAATGTATACAACCGTTTTAGACTGGAGAATGGGCATAACTGTTTAGGAAAGCAAAGATCTTGAAAGACAATTTGATATCATTAATAGGTATTGAAAAGTAGATTCCATGGAAATGTTTTGTAATTTTGGATTAGCCTTGTATTTCATGATTTTCAGAATTGATAAGACTGTTTCGCCTTTTGCTCGATAAGTATAGAAACATTCCTAGATTGTTAATTATGGAAGAGCGATCTTCGTTCAAAAGCGAAATTAATTTGGCCATACTTGGTTTTTTATAATAAAACTTTTTGATAAATTGTTTTCTTAAGTCATCATACTTATTACAGATTAGAATGAAATGATACTCATCTTCGATTTCATTAGCATTGCATAAACAACATATTCTTTCAGGGCGGGGTTTACTATTTCTACCATATCTTAAAGATTCAATAAAAAGATTATGAGAGCTTGTTCTTAACTTGGTAATAGCATTTCTTATTTTAAACGAGTTCGATTTGCTTAGATATGGTTCTACATGAAAATCAGTTTTAAGATATAAGTAAAGAGTTGACAATGTTTGGTTTTGTGATATATCTGAAAGTAATGATTGGTGAAAATTATCTATTACTCTTTGTTTAAATTCGGGTACAAATCTTTTCTTGTTTATATAACTAGCATTATAAAAAATATCGGAAAATCCGTATGTATCGAGGAGGTTTTTAACATTGAAAAGCCAGCCCCTGTATCCATTAACAAATCTATCCATTGCATCTTCATACACTGTTCGTATTATGATATTGTCTGAATTAACTAAACCTAACCAATATTTGATTATTTGCACATACCGTTTGACATACAATGGACATCTATTTAGTTCGCTGTAAACAGCAGCATTGCTGGTGCTTACTTTTACTCCTAAAATACGTTTGAGGAATTTGAGATGAACTTGTTCAAGGTCTTTTGACTTATGAAATCCCCATACCGGACTCCCATAGCTAAGTATAGCCCCAACAAACGAATCAAATAGATCAAGAGAAACATCTGGCTTAACTTTATGTATTTTGATATTGTTATAAAGAACATGCATTGCTTTCAAAGATTTTCCCTTGATACATTGGTTATTTAATGCAAACGAGCCTGTATAGTTGAATGTTACTCCCAAGTAATTAAAGTTATCCACCACCTCGATTTCCTCATTGTTAAAATACCATTTTTCAGAATCTAAGATTGGCCCCCTTTTACGAAACACGACTATTTTAGTTTTTGAAGTGTTGACCTCAAGCCCCCATTTGTCGCAATACATTTTTAACTTATTTAGACTATCTTGTAAATCTGCCACTGAGTGCCCTACAATGACCATGTCGTCTGCAAACAATAATACGATTATACAAATGTCGAAAAATGTAAATCCTTTTTTATCGCCATCTTGTAAGAATAATTCTAAATCTTCAAGGAATAATGCAAAAAGTGCCGGTGAATTATTTTGACCTTGGAATAGACCTATCGAAATTTCGAAAAAATCGGATAATGAATTATTGTAATTAATGCATGATTTCACGTGCATATACATTGATCTAAATATTGTTAAAATTTTGCCATCGAATCCCATTTTAAACAATTTATACCACAACGTTTTCCGATCAATTGAGTCAAACGCTTTTTTCAGATCTATGAATGCGCAATGCAATCGCTTATTTTTTGACAGAAAGCTTTCAATGAGGTTTTGAAGCACGAATATTGCATCGATGGTACTTCTACCTTTTCTAAACCCAAATTGGTTATCCGACAAAATGTCGTTTTTATTATACCAGTTTTCTATACGCGCATTTATGACACTCGCGAAAAGTTTTCCAAAATTGCTGAGAAGAGTTATCCCCCTGTAATTACCTGAGTCATTTATGTCACCTTTCTTATGTAAGGGTATAATGTAACCTCTGGCCCAATTTTCCGGGAAATGGCCTGAATTAAACACTTTATTAAATATTGTTGTAATATGTCCACAAAGGATATCGCATGATTCTATAAAATATTCATTGATTAAATTATCCGACGGACAAACCGATTTATCTTTTTTTAATCGTTTAATGGCCGATTCTACCTCGGTATAAGTAATGGTCTCGTTTAATTCTGTAAAAGTGTTTTTGTCTATATTTAGAGGAATATTTTCGAACTCATATTCATCAAAGCTGTTACTTTTCACATCATTGAATAAAGTGGAAAAATAATTTTTGAATTCAGATACTTTAATATCGGACTCAACCTGCTTTTTGTTAAGTTTGAAAAATTTCCAAAATTGTTTTGGCTGTTTATTTTTTAGATTTTTGAACGTGGCCGCTTGATTTAACTTAAATTGGTTCTTTTTACTTTTGATAAGTTTTTTGTACTCTTTTTTGGATTGACATAATTTCGTACGATTTTCGTCATTCTTATTGTTATTAAATTCGCCTAGTGATTTTTTGTATGCTTTTCTTAATTTCCAACAATCTTCATCAAACCATTTATTTTTTTTACCTTGTGTTTTGGATGCAATAAATTCTTTTTTGAAAAGCGGATCTGCAATTTCTCTGATAGTTTCTGAAAATTGTTGAACTATTGAATTTATGTTTTCAGAAGAAGTACTTTGTATTTGGACAATTTCATTGAACTTTGTTAAATTGCCGATTAATCCGCGTCTATATTGTTCAGTTAATTCTTTATTGTATTTAAATGTTACTTTGACAGATTCGTTATCTAATAAGCCACTGCTTACAGACGCTTTAAATGTAATTTCAAGTGGGGCGTGGTCGCTAAATTCGGTAAATAGACCCGTCCTGAAAGATTCTATCATGGGAAAAGAAGTTTGTTTTAACAATAAGTAATCAATTGTACTGCACGAGTTTCTACTGTAATATGTAAATGACCCATCGTCACTGTCATGGCTAAGTCTACCATTGGCTAATAAATACCCTGTTGATTTACATAAATCCAATAATTGATTTCCCCGTGCATTACTTGTTTTATCTTGTGAGGCCCTACTTGGAGGGTTATCGGCAATATAGTCAATATCATCAAAATCTTCTAATCTTTTATCACAAACAATAAAATCGCTTTTGACGCCTACCCTGGCATTAAAGTCGCCAGCTAGAAATACAGTGCCCTTTTGTTCATAATGATAAATATCTTCTTGCAATTGGTCAAAGATATTAACATTGTGAATATTTGCTGCAGGAGAATTATCTGGCCATGCATATACTCCACAAATATATACATCATTATCTGCACAAAATAGATCTTTATCTACTTTTATCCAGATAATGGTATCAAGAAAATTTTTTTCAAACGAAACATATCTGCTTATATTGTGTTTTACATAGACAACAATTCCTCCGCTATTTCTCCTTGCCTTTTTATGTTTGAATTTTCTGTAAAAGTTATGGCAATTGTGAGAAATTAAGTCAATATCTGAATATTCATCCGTCCATGATTCTAATAAGATCGCAATATCGCTATTACTAATCTTATCTAAAAAGCATTGATTTACAATTTTATCTTCACTGAGTCCGTTACAGTTCCAAACTAATACTCTAAGTCCATCCTCCGCGTTTACCTATTCCTTCTTCCAGGGCTTTCCGTCGATGTAGAGGGTATCATATACTAGCCAAGCTTTGCTGCCAGCATCTAAAGCCGATTTCAATTTTGGCTGAAGCTTCTTACGTTTTTCCACCACTTCCGGTGGAAACTGTTCATACAGGAAATACGGCGTTTTATTTAAGACACTTCTCCGCTTTCTCACGTTCTCCTTATCTTTATAGAAGGCGAATTTGCAGACGATTTTCCTGGGGTCTGTGCTAGGAGAACCTCCGTTGTAATGAGATCTCCCCATTCTATGTGCCCTCTCAATTTGTATGTTATCAACTATATCCTGTGCGATTTTGATTTTCTCGACCATGAACTTTCTCAGCACCTCCTCCGTATCTTCTGTACCGTCAACGATTTCTTCTTCAATGTTGCAGAAGATGAGATTATTCCTCATTGACTGAGACTGAACGTACACTAGACTATCCTTTAACTTTTGGTTTTCACTTTCTAATTCCAGAATCTTGTCATGAGTCTCACTATTTGCGAACTCGGCACCTGTTAATCTCTCATCAATCTCTTTAATCTTACAGTCTTGATCATCGTGGATTTTGCGTATGTCTGCTCGCATTTTGTTCATCTCAACCTCAAAGCTATTTACCTTTACTTCAAGTTGGTCCAGTGTTTTCAATTTTGTCTCTATATTGTCTATCTTATTTCCAAGCGTTTGCTGAAGATTTTTCAAGAACAACATTATGTCAGCATTGCTGGGTGCAGACATAGCTCCGCTTGTCACATTCTTATCTGTCTGCGTTCCATCCTTTTTGTCCGGTTGGGTTTTACTTGTAGTAGCAGACGACATATTTTGAGATTTATTTTGGCTTTTTTGTTGATTCGGCTTTTCTTTCGGCTTTTCTTTCGTCGTATCTTTGGGTGTATTTTTACTTTCCATAGTATGAGTTTGTGACACTGATTTAGTCTCTAATGATTTGTTCGTGTGTGGTTTGGGGCATTTAACAATCTCTATTTCTTTACTTACAGTTTTCTCCTTTTCACTCACTTTTTCTGTCTCGGCTGTATTTTCAACGAACACTGTATTGTCTTCAAACAGTACCGTATTAGCTTCTTGAAGAACGTCGCTAATACTGATATTTGCAGCTTTAATATTTTGACCCTCTGCCGCGCCTCCTGCCTTGTATTGTTTGCGGGTGGGGTACTCGTCACCGCTACTACTGCTACCTTTCTTCCTTTTTTCTCTAGTCTTCTCTTCAATGTTAACTTTGTGAGTGTCCCGATCTGCCATGCTATATTGATAAACCTCTGAATTGCATCGTCAGGTATGAAAGAGTCCTCTTACCGTGTAAATTTTGAAATTTCTTGCATCTAATCCAGAGGTCAACAAAAATACGTGTACTCCATATTGTATCAGGGGAGAGAATGGATTAACAGTATTCCCGATTCCCTTGATGTTTTCCAGACCTTTCCTTCCGAATTAAAAAGAAACACACAAAAATATGGGTACTCTTAACGGGTCCAACTTCACATATTGAAGGCTATCTTAAGACGTTGGCCATGACTTAATGTCATGATTGCAAATCCTGTACAAAACATACTGTCTTTGGAGAGCACAGCTCTCTTTTGTTGTCACATCTCAATGTACTCTGCAAACCACAACTTCGGAAGTATACGTTTGGAAAATAGTTCCTCCAAAACTAGACAAAAAGGATTGAAATAACAATTAGAATAGTCTACAACCATACATGTCATTACATAAAATATATGGCTTGTATGATCTTTGAAAAAACTCAAGTAGACGAATCATAAATAAAAAAGATTAGTTTAGTAATTTGCCATTCACAATGTGGTCATGCAGGTCATGTGGTCAAGTCATGTGGTCTAACCATTTGGAACACCACGGACAATTCTGTCGAATCATACCTTGGATTATAATCATAGAACTACTTTCAGACTATGAATAGAATAGAAATAGAACAGCAATTTAAAACGTTCGTCTGTGACATATGTCAACAATAAAGCGACAGTGATACTGAACTACATTGTTTGCAGTTTCAGTGTCCTCTCTTTTTAGAATGATTCAAACCTGCAAGGTCCGAAAGTTACCATGGTTGTTCATTTGGATGACACCGAAAACTACTTTATGAAGCGTAGCTACTTCCGGTTTTTTAAAAACATTTCTTCACACACACACTTTAGAGTCGATGATTCGATCATGATGGAATTATCCGAGGTGTTCCAAATGGTGGCCTAACTTTTGGACATTGCGAACGGTCAAAACATAAAATCGCATTCCAAGGATAGAAATTTACTTCTACTAGCATACCGAGGGTGTCCATCTGAGGTACATTTATTGTAAAGCTTGTCTCGTTTGGTGAAAGTATGTTATGTTACGGATAAAAGGGACATTATAGTAAATTTCCATTTTAACACAACTTTTCATACATCTATGAATGGGTTGCTTTGAAGTTTCCCTTTCTCAAACAAAACCTTATTTTGTCTCTAAGAGAAAGCTTTTGAAAAACTTTTAGACAAAAGAAGAAAATGCTGATAGTAAGTATGTTTTTCTTTTGTCTTGATAATTTTCTGAACTATATTGTGTACAATTCTTAATTCTAATAACATTTTGTTGCCTACATCAGCTGAAAAATTGTTGTTTAAGAAAGGGTTAAACTTTCACAGAAAGTTTCAAATCATATGACCATGTGCATAGTTTTGCTGTTTGGTCATAACACATTTACATGTACTGTCATTTATTAACACATTCATTCATTTATGGTTGATTTTGCATGAAACTTGTCGGATTTAGTTCCTCATTGTGCATCCTTTTGTATGAAGTCATGTTTTGGTGATGTTTTGCGCTTTCATTTAACCATTATTACCCCAATGACAAAGAGTGATTCTTTTTGACTCCTCAAAGGAAAATAGCTTCGGAAAACAATGTGGAAAATGAAGAAATTGCTCATTTCCCTTACTGTTTTCTATACAAAACGGAAGAAATATTTAAAATTCCATTCCTTTCAAATTGTCGACTGCAACAGCTTTGAATTTGGACCAGTCTAAATTTTTGCTGTTGGTTTAAAATGTCTTGTTAATACAACACCGCCTACATTCATGTATGAATTTGCACGAAGAAAACTCAGAATATTCCCAATTATGTAACCATGCGGTATTGGCACACTTTGATGATTTTATGTTGAGTCAAATATGTTCTCCGACAGTACTTTCAGTACTTTGGTTTCTCATGTTGTTTTCTGTTTAATGTTTACAAAGTTGCAATATGACAAGATAAAATCCGGATTCATATGCTTTGAATAATGTAATTATCACAAGTATGTAAAATATACCATACTGAATTATTACAATCACAGACAAGGTTCAGCCTTGAACAAAAGAGCGGTTTGCAGTTTTAAGCAGCACAAGTGCCGCTCCCTCCCGATTGCTACACTGTAAAGCCACTGTAAAACAACATTGGCCATGATCAGATAACATGCAATCTGATCTAGACTTGTGTACAAGTCTAGCGAAAAATCTACCAAACAATTTTGCACTTTTAATTTGCATACCTATATCTCTATGGTCAAACATGTTTCACCCTTTCTCGCTCTATAATATTTAGACTTGTCCCAACAGAATGAGTATGACTTATTCAAAACTAGGATCACAAAAAACAGACGATATTGAGGGAAAAAAAGAAAAGAAAATGCTGATGTGTAGCATTTTCTTTTTTCCCGCTATGTTTGCCAAACTTACATCTTTAAATCGTGACCTTCCTACAGAAAAAGGTTTGACCTAATTTGGAGATCCATAAAGGGACATATAAAAGCAAACAATTGAGTACATTCTTCAGGTCTATAGTCATGGGGACTTCACGTAGTGTTTCTGTTGCCGTATTTTGTGTAGTGTTGGTTGTAGCGGCTAGTGCTGCTAGCATACCGGGCGTCACTACCACGGAAAAGTTCGACAACTCTGTTATACTAGATGAGGCACAGAACTACATTCTGTTCTGGAAGTTCAACGATACTCATATCACGTTTGAAGTTCATGTTAAAACAAAAGGTATGTACATATACGTTTATCCATATTCCAAACGACAAGAAATTGTGTATTCAACTGGTTGACGACAAAAGATTTGAACACTAACGAGTTGTCTCATTTTTCACTGGTCCAATTTTATCCAACCCGCCCGCCCCCATATGTGAATCAGCTTTAACATTTTTGACAATCTGTATGTTTCTATTTATTAAACCATTAGTGTCATACACGCCTTTACATGTTTCTCAAAATTCAAAAAACCACTTAATTGCTTGAGACAAGAAATTCCTTCATTTTCCACAAAGTTTTCTAGCCAAAAATGGAAGGATTTCTAATATTTTATCAACTTGAAATTGTCGTGTGCAAGACCTTTCAATTTTTAATAGTCCCAAATTTTGTTGTCTGGCAATTTATTAATAACATTTAGCCTACTTGTAGGATGGGTTGGTTTTGGGGTGTCCAACAAGGGTAGCATGTATCCTGGTGACGTTATAGTTGGTTGGGTAGACAGCACTGGTAAAACACATTTTGCGGTAAGTATTTTTCTACCTCCATTTTATTTCTCGGAATGTTTCTTTCTAAAAGAGCTAGTCTAGAAGATTTAGACCTGCTTCCTTTACCACCAGATCTTTTACTAATGTATTGGCTAATTCGTGAAATTGCACAGTTATGCGTAGCAACGAAAGTTGACAAGGTTATCCGGATTGGAAAAATGTCATTTTCCGTTGTAACGGATAACAGCGAAATGGCACGAAGTGTACTGTATCTAATTATGGGTGTTTTAACATATAGGCCTAAACACAGACTAACGTAAACTAAGACAAGAAATGTATTCATATGAAAATTCGTATCTAGTGGCAAGCTCATTTTACATATTGCATTATGATGTACATCCGTTACTTAAAAGAAATACATCGACTTTTATACAGAAAATTCAATGTAACTTATCGTGTGTTCATATCACAAGAATACATTGCATTCCTATTTCTACAGGACAGACACACGGACGCCCACGCTATGCCCAAGAAGGACGTTTCACAAGACTGGTATTTACTTCACGGAGAACAGAACGACTTCGAGACCGTCCTGAAGTTCGGGCGTAAAATCAACACATGCGACGATGCGGAAGATATGGTTATTCCGGTAAATAGATTTTCTATTTTCTCCTACAATACATTTTGATTTAACAAAATATTTCATACTGGGACCGTATTCACCAACATGTCCGAATCAATTGTCTAAAGTAAAACTATGTAAATAGCCAACTAATCGAGACGTAGCCTATGTCTAAGCCAATCGTTTCGATTGTTGTGTGATTTTAAAAGTGTTCTAGGATTTAGACTAGTTTGTGAATACCACCCCTGTTGTAAACCTACAAAATGAATCTAAATTGATAAAGAAACATATAAAAAGCGTTTAAAGCCATTGAGGGAAACACATGCGGTCATGCTTATTTCTCGGATTGTACGATATGGAGGCAAACTAGTAAATTAGTTAGAATAAGCAACATGTAAATAGAACTGGAATTCAGCTTTGAATAAACAATACGTAAATACTACTATGAACATGCATAATATTATTGATTCGGTGTCCCGTCTTTTCGCAAAATGCGATAACTGTTACTCGTTTACTTCTTTTTTCTTGTGATTTGGGTCATTCCAGGAAGGGACAGTCCGGGTTATATACGCTTACAACAATAACGACCCTGCAGATGACGACAGCATCATATATCACGGTACAAACCGGGGAACAAAGAGTGTATCATTGAGAAGCTCATACAAAATACCGGACAATATGCCAAAAACAGTCATGGAGTATGACTTTCTCAACACAAACGTAAGCCCAAACCTCATAATATGACTAAAATTATTGTATTCGCGATAAATACGATTAAAAAAAATGAATAAATAATATATATATATATATATATATATATATATATATATATATATATATATATATATATATATATATATATATATATATATATATATATATATATATATATATATATATATATATATATATATATATATATATATATATATATATATATATATATATATATATATATATATATATATATATATATATATATATATATATATATATATATATGGGAAAAATATGTTTTAAACAGTATTTAAAGGTTGTTTATACAAAAAGATAACTTTATATAAAGCTCTTTTTGAATAAAAATAACCGAGCGACCGCTTTCGAACTTTCGTCCTTTATCAAGGTTAGAAGTGTGACTGGTGACCCAGTTTTCTAAGAGAATTTGAATTTGAATTCTGACGTTGGCTCATGACGTCATGACTTAATATGATGTCGTATATATATATATAACACACACACACACACACACACACACACACACACACACACACACACACACACACACACACACACACACACACACACACACACACACACACACACACACACACACACACACACACACACACACACACAATCTGATCTACAAATTTTCATTATTTATATATTCTAGAGACGTTTCTGACTACTAGGTATCACGGTGTATAATCACGTGACTCGGAATTTCCGATAATTTTCAATATCTTTTTTCAATACTTGACCAATTTGAATTCGGTTTGAAGCAGAGAAAGTGGGAAAATGCTAGGAATAAGCTGGACATTTTGGATTTTTGAAAAATCAACTGATAAAAAAGTTATCGAAGATAAACCAATTTTGGTTTATCTTCAATAACTTTTTTATCAGTTGATTTTTCAAAAATCGTAAACGTCCATCTAATGCGTGACGTCTGTCCATCTTCGCTGTTTCAAACCGAATTCAAATCGGTCACGTATTAACAAAATTATTGAAGATTTTCTGAAAATATTGTATCACGTGATTATCCACCGTGGATATAATAGTATCAATTTATTTGAATAAACATCGA